>CABFOW010007651.1:0-22670 GCA_902141385.1 Timema californicum | reverse complement strand
TTTTCCTAAATGGTTTTCCACTCTCCCTCCACGCAAATGCGAGTTCACTTCCTCTAATTCAACCTTCCCAATTCCTAATCCAATAGCGTAATTAGTACTTAAAGTGTATAACCCGAACGGGTAGTAAGACGCGGTGCTAAAATATTATATTATTAGTTTTGGACATACTAATAACTAAATTAGCAAACGTGGGTAGACTAACTCTAAAATTAGCCCTTTACTCATTCCTACCCAATTAGAGTAATTGTCATATACGCGTATAGCCTTAACAGGTAGTAGAACGGGGTGAAATAAATTAAAATAAAGTCGTTATTAGTTTGTTTTTGCTTATCACGCTTATGTTTTATCTACGTTAATGTGATAGGGATGAGGAAGGCAGATATTTAAAGGAATTGTACCTGCATTTGCGTAGAGATAGAGTGTATACCAATTTAGGGGAAACCACTCTCAGTGCACCTGATCGGGATAAGAACCCAATCTCTCCTTCATTGGTAGTCCAGCCTAATGCGAGAGTGATGCCTTATACCATTTGATCATCAAAGAGGATAGTTATTAATTTTTGTTTTAACACACACTTATAATTTATTAAAATAGAATTAAGCTAAATAGTTTTACCAAAACTAACTTAATTCAAGAATTTTCAAAAGTATAAAGTAATGCTAAATTATTTTTGTGAGCCCCGCATCTTACTAACCGTTTGGGTTATACACCTATGTACTAATTACACAAATGGCTTAGGAATTAGGAAGATTTAATTGAGAGGAAGTGCAACTGCATATGCGTTGAAGAAGAGTGGAAAACCGTTTAGGAATACCACCCTCACTGCACCCGACTGGAATTGAACTCTGATCTACCCGTCTTAAAATGTCTAGTCTAACACGAGAATAGTGCTGTAAGCCACTTGGCCATCGAGGCGTGTCCGTAGTAATACTAAGGCTACTAGCCCAATATTGACTCTGGCGGTAACCTCAACGCGTGCTTTATTGTGTCACTATTGATACTAAGATTCAGTTTACGACTGCAACACAGTTCGAATATAATACATATATTGTTTTCAAATAATTTAAAAAAAACTTGTCTCAAAATATTTTGCAAATCAAATGGAAGTGATATTTATAAAAAAAAATTCGGATAATAAGCTATATCAAAATAAACAAACAAAAATCATCACTTGCAAAAAAAAAAAGTATGATCTGATATTGTTCAAGAGTTTAGCAAACATTTTCTTTCATATATAAAATATAATAAGTGTTGCATGCATTGTATAAGTGTAAAGTTAATACTGCAGTAAAATCTTGCAAGATAAATAGAGGCTATGAACAGCGACGATGATTGACGAGTCGTACTGTAGCTTCAAACGCCCTTAAAATACGTCCTTATAAACTAAACAGGATGACGAACCGGTCTCAGAGAACGCAGCTCTTGGTGGGCAGGACTTGCAAAAAGTAGATAAGTACCGTATTTTGGTTATTGTTATGTAAAACCCCAGGGATTGTTTCACTTGTACAGGGCTCTAATACACACAAAAGGTGCAGATTTGTTTTATTTTTGGGCTCATGTTTTTTTTAATTAAAAAATTGCATATACATAGTAGCCGGATGAATGAGGACAACTTTGACACATTCAATACAAAGGTATAGTTATAATGAACATATTGAATTAACAATCTTTTGAGTTAAATTATTTCCAGTGATGGCTACGATCCTTTTTCTCCACTAATGTCTAAAAACTGAATTTACCTTTGAAAAAATCATATATCAGTAGGAGATAGGTTTAGATATGCAGTAAAGTGCTTTTTAGTAGTAAAAAAGCTGTATTACACTGAAAAAAATTCTGAAAATCCAAGTGATACACAAAAAATTCATTTTCTCAGGGAAAATGCATACATTTTTGGGCTCGCTAAAATGACCCGTTTTAACAAATAAACACTATCATGAAAAATAAAGGTTCCTAATAATGTTATTCAAATGAACCCCTAGGGATTCCTTCCTGTAAGTCATTCTGTTTTTACTAATATCATCCCATTCCTTGTTTCAAAGTTTCTTCACTGAAATCTTAATAGTGCTGGACACCGAGCTTACGCCTATATTTGTGCACCATATTAAAATAAACTAAAGCACAAAGTGAAACAGTACTAATCTGTTTAAAACTCCACTTTTACACGTCAAAGTTATTTTCTGCAACAAAGAAAAGAATAAAATAACAATATCTTCCAAAAAAATACATTTTTTCCCCAATAAAGTGCGTGTTCATAGTAGCCCCACTTTTGCGAAGAGATTACCACAATGCAAACTTTTGTTAAAATAGTTTATTTTCACATAATTAAAAAGGTACCCAAGATACTAAAATAATGCTAATAAATCAGGCTACAAGATTTAACACTTAAAATTACTATACATGTTGTGCTATGACCTGGGCGCATACAATTTTGAACCTGGAATTTTTTAGCAGTTTTTTGGCAACGGAGAAAAAAATCCTCTTCCTTAACCATTCATAATATCATATATTTAAGTATATATTCGGAAAGTTATTGAAATTCCGCATCTAATGATGTTAAATAAAAGCCAATCATTGATAAATTCTGGGAGTAGTCACTTTTTAAATCTTTTTTACTTCTGCGTGTCAAAGTTGTACCACCGTGTCAAAGTAGCCCCACCTTACAGTAGTTTATCTGCCCGTTCGTCTGCCAGTGTTGTGTAGTACCATACAGTGCACAGCCACGAAATATACTAGTTTTGTCGTTACAGTTCTCCTCTACTTCCCACTGCATTACAACTCTTATTTTCTCATACGCCTCAAAATACGGTTATAATACTATCTCTTAAACATAAAAGACAACAAAAAGTATAAAACCAAAAAATTAGCTTAAAGAATCTAATACTTTTAAAATAAATTACACAGATAAGTGAAGTTACCATACGTCCATCACACAATCTGCTTTAAACTAACTGTGTAGAATGAACTTGATATCTAATATTACCCTGGATTGCTTAGTAGTAAATTAATGGAGTGCTAATCTAAGGGTCCGACTTCGATTCTAGTGCTCAAGTGTAATTTTTCAATATACACATGTGATTATTGATACATTTATTTCCATATCTAATGACCATTTCCATATTATAAGCTTTGCGATTCGTGTACAATTAATTGTACAAATGTTAAACTACTTCCATACTATTTGCTTTCATGTACAATAATAATTGTAAACGTACTAACGGAAACATAAAACTAACCCCAAGTTTGCCATGTATGTTAATGATAGTTTTTTGTATATGAGTATTTCCACATAACTGACACAGACTCTTTCATAAAATATTATTGGAGAATGACCCTGAACACGAGAAGAGATCTAGTTATTTTAGGGTTATATCTTTGGAACGCTAATCCAAGGGTTCTGGATTAAATTCAAGTGTTCAAATGTATTTTTTCAATGTACGAATAAAATAAACAAAATCGAGATGTACCAAAATCAAGTCCCAGAGATAACCAGTTTTATTTCTGAACATACCACTGTACCGCCCCATTCTCACTCTATTTAGTTACGACCACAATAGACTAAAAAAAAGGAAGGCGATCTCTAAAAGAAATAATTATATGTAAAAGTAAAACATTTGCAGGTTAATGAAATATTTAAATTTTATTCAAAGTAACAAACCGTGATAAAACAACAAGTTGCATGGCCTTACAGGTCTTACTGAAGTGTGTTGAAAAACAAATAAATCATAGCAATTTATTGCATGAGCAGTGCGTTTCAAAAGTTTAAGGAATATAGTTATATAATATAAACACGTCTAGAAGAGACCAATGAAATAAAAAAAAATAGTTGCTATTATTTAAAGAAACTTTTCTAAATGATATACAAGCTTATAATTCATCACAGTGAATTAAGATCAAATAAAATCAAAAGGATCAAAAGTTTAAATGACTAAATATTACAAACATTGCAAAGAGCTTAAAATGCCTCTTTTAAATGTTTCACAATGCATCAGATTCACACCAGTGAATACAGACAAAACCAATATAGATTAAGAGAATAAACTTTAATTTAAATATCGCAACATATATTTACTTAAAATTTCAACTCCTAAAAATTATACAAAGTCACATAGAGCTAAATGAGCCTCTTTCAAAGGGTTTACAACGCGTAAGATTCACACCAGTGAATAGACTAAACAGTTTTAAATTTATGGAATAAATTTAAATTTAAATATTGCACCAGATATTTACGTTAAGGCACAAAGGTTTATTAACTTCCCTAATAAACTCAAACCTTCGCGGGACAGTTACCCTCGTTACTTATAAACAATTAAACAAAATTCCCACATTTAAATATTTAATGTAGATATAGAAAAAGTTACGTTACAGAACTTGTAATTTTGCCTAAATGTATAAGCGAATATTAAAGTCAAAACCACATTAAACAACAAAGTTACTTTAACATTAACTTCAAAGCAAAAAGTCTTCAAAATAACTCACAAAAGAAACATTATTAATTTAAAGAATTTAAATTACTGATAGCCACATAAGCAAAAAATATTAATATTTGACCTAAATATTGCAAGACATAAAAAAAATGTGGCTATCTCTTTAAAGCAAGAAAATACAAAGATACTACCGTCCAAACGGCAACAGGAAGCATTAAGTGCTGCATAACAGAGTTTACATTTGCAATTAAAGTTCTTAGAAAAACATTATCGAAGCCTACACGGGCAGATTTCCATAACAAACCAAACCAAAGTATTTTAAGAAATTCAAACCCATCGCAGCAATTTATATGTTATAGATTTAAACAAAGATATTATAAGCCATACTGGCTAGATAACGTCCTAGTCATGAACAGAACTTCTCGTGAAAATGAACAAAGTAATAGTTTTCGATATTGTCTGTAGTCCCTCGTTATATAGGTCTATTTGCAGGGTGGGAAGGTAGTTGTTTTCCTTTGTTAATACGTCACTCGCAAACATCTGGTGTAAAGGCTTAGTTGTATTCGTGACGTATGCCGAGTTCTTGTTGTCTTGACCATTTGCCACTACATTCGACTAGTTTCCAAACATGAACTCCAAGACACAAGATGAGCAGGTGTAGAGCTATGCTTGTTAGGTCAAGTACTCCAACGCAGGTGTCCAAACATATGAGTGGTCTTCTAATAGTACAGTACTAGACAATCGGAGCATTGCTGGCTTTCTTCGTTAGAACATCAGGGTGCCGCACAATAGTAGCGTGTTTTGGACTTCTCTTCATTCTAGCATTCGTGGTGAGCAGGCTGGAATTGCAGGTCAGTCTAAACCAGGTATATTATACGCGTGAGTAGAGACCTATATATGACATAGTAATATCGTGGTGTTTAATAATGCTGGAAGTCTATGAGTATAAGATTATTTGGGGTAGTATTTTAAACTGGCTGATTCTATTAGTATTTCTATTGCAGGATGTCTATGAATATTATCTTGTTTCAGGGTGGGTAGTAACATTGTCATATTAGCTGTCCACGCTAATGTTACACCACGATGCACTTGGTGCAAAAGGGATTATAGATTATATACTTAATCATCAACATCATCAACTGATTGTAGCCTGTGGCCAGGTAATTTTAGTAAGACGCCTCCATATTTCTCTGCCATTCTTCCTCCTCTAATTTTTTTAATTCTTCTCCTCTCACTTGAACTCTTTCTGTTATCACATCCTCACATCTCTTCATTGGCCTCTCTTGTGGTCTTTTACCTATATACTTCATTTCTAACATTTTATTTCGTATCGTATCTTTTTATATTATCATTAAATGCCCATACCATCTCAGTCTTGCTTTCTCTACTATCTCATGTACTCCCTGTAACCACACTCTCTTCCGGATAACTTCATTCTTAATCTTGTTTTTCCTTGTGACAGCAAACATGCTCCTCACAAATTTCATTCCCGTGGCCTCCACTTTCCTAAACTCTCTTACATTCAAAGTATATGTTTCTACCACATATGTATTAGTGGGTACAAAGTACGCCCTGTACAAAACTTATTTATACTTCAAGGCTACTTCTCTTATCCATAGCAAGTCTTCTACACACCTATAGATAAAATGTCCCTGCTGTCCTTTTCTCATTACATTCTCTGGTTTATAAACTCAGTGCATACATACAATTTCTTAAGGTAATGTGATTACATATTCAATCATTATAGTGCAAAGAAGTAGTAAAGGTGAGTAAGGAGCCAATGAGATTAAAATAAGGGAAAATAATGCAAAATGAATTGGAAGAAAAATAAGAAGTTGTTCTGTAAGTGAATAGAGAGAGAACGAAACAATGAATTCAAGCAAAGACCTACAGTATACATAATGGAAGTGGTGAGATTGTGTGGGATTAAAACCGTATAAGAGAGCTATGAAAGGCATATTTTTAACAATTTTATGGAGAACTCATTAACTGCAAAGCTTTGAAAACATTGATTCTCTATTTATAGCTTTTAATGACTACACACTTGTCAAATTGTGCGATAAAGTGTTGATGGTCTAATGGCTTAAGGTGTGAGTTGTTCAATATGTGTACTGGGATTTAAAATTCTCCTACAGATGGGAAGAATACTGTCATGGTTCCTTTGTACAAAGAAAAAGATTAAAGATTAAATTTAATAATTTACATGGCAATTTGTTTGAGTATTTCAGGCATAGTTTTCGAGATAATCTTATTTGAGAGGGTGCGTGTAAAAACTGATCACATAGTTCAAGGTGTCCAATGTAGTTTCATGTCAGATGATTGAGTGATTGAGAAATGTTTTGCAGTAAGGAAGAAATAGTATTGTCCATTTGTTGATTTGGAGAAAGCTTATTATCAGGTGTATAGGAGCATATTATGGAATGTTCTGAGAAAGTATGGTGTGGATGTATGATTAGTAAATTCAATTTTGATGGTTTATGTTGGAAGTAAAGCATACGTTAGGGTGGATAGAGCTTTGAGCGAATGGTTTGACATTGAACAGGGTGTTAAACAAGGCTGTGCTATGTCTCCATGGTTGTTTAATATATTCATTGATAAGTGTATGAGGAATGCTTGTGAGGACATATTTGGTGTACAATTGAACATTGTAAATTTAAGAGTGGTGCTGTATACAGGTGGGGCCGTAATAATGGCTGAGAATGAAAGTGACCTGCAGAATGCATTAAATTTCTTGAATATAGTAATAGACAGAATGGATCTTCGTATAAATGTTTCCAAAACTAAGGTATTGGTTTTGATAAGGACGGATCAGGAAATGATCGTCAGCCTAGTATAAATGGAACATTGTTTGAACAAGTGAATAATTTTGTGCATCTGGGTATAATATTTTGTAAAAAAGGAATTATAAATGGTGAAATCAACATACGAGTGAATGCATCTAGGAAAATAGACATATGTATCTGGAATATAGCAAAGAATGAAATAATATTGAAATATACAAAGATGGTAGTATATACAAGCGTATTAACGCCAATATTTCTGTATGCATGTGAAGCGTAGGTTTTTTTAGGAGAATTAGAAGAGAAAGGTGAATGCTTTAAGAATGAGATACATGAGTACATGGAGAAACTAATGGAAATAGTCGGTAATGAAAAGGTGTTGAAGAAATGTGGTATGAAAGGGAATCGAATAGGTTATATGAAAGAATCATCTCACGTGTGTCAAGGGATGTTTAAAGTATGAGTTTGGATCGAGTGATGAAGCAAATAATATATGATGGAACCTTATGTGGATCCAAGGGAAGAGGTAGGCCATGTAAGGCGTGGCTAAATGTTGTAGATGAATTTGTGAAAAAGAGAAACATGAAGATATTTCAGAATAAAAGAGCATGTATAGCTCGGTGTATGGATGTTATTGAAGCAAAGGGAGTATACAAGGATAGGGAAGTGTGTATAAATTTAATGAGGATGGATTACGTATGGAGTTTGATTAGCTAAATGCACCATTTTTTGCGTACTACGTAACGGCATGATTAAGTACGTATATGGGTATGTATGTATGAATGTATGTATGTATTACAATACTGTAATGATAATTTCCTGTACTCATGAGATATAGTGCATCACAAGTAATAAGTAGAGGGTATTTGTAAAAGGTAAATAAAAATACTACGATAAACAAAGACTAAGTGAGACACAGAAAACTATTGAATTTCTGGTTACAATGACTATTGAAATATGCGAATATCAAAATGGATTTTACTAGCTGGTCATATTTTGAATCTTCGTTCTAGGATGGTATATATCTTGAGATACCAATATTGATTGCCAGTTTATTGCCTTCTCTATATCACTCCGTAATAGCATAAAGGTTCAAGGCAATAATGGACATCTTAAATCCTTCCCTATGGCTTAGTAGCTAGGGTTAAAAGGATTTAGTACCCTGGTTTGATTTTGAATATGCTTACAAAATTTTTTACTTTAAGTTGAGCTTGTCCTACTATCCAATTAGAAGGTGCCAAGGATTGGTGTGTAGTTCTTGTTTACTGCCATAGGCATTGTTAATTGGTTATTAGAATAATGATATAAATTTAGTGATTTGAAAGTATATGATAAACAGATCAAATAAAAAGTGCCTGCATAGGCAGCTATGAAATATAATAAATATTTTTGGTGCTTTTGGAATCTTTGACCACCTAAATTAAATTAATATATTTTAAAAACTATCCTATGTTTATATACCCCCAAATAGTGGTATTTTAAAAGAAAGAGTTAAATTCATATCAAGTGACCATCATTCCCTTAGGGTTGTTATCAGGCCCAGACTTTCATGATATCAATCTGATCATAAAATAACTTTTAAAATTAACCAAAGCTCTATAATATGGCTTTGAATTTTAAAAAATATTAAAATGTTTAAATAAACTTGAAATGAAACACAGTCACTTTACAAAACTAAGCTAAAAAAAGTGTATGCAATTGAAAGCCTTTAACAATTAAACTCTTTCATTATACTAAATATAAAATATAATTATAATAATCCACTTCATAAGTAATAGCTGTCTCCTCCCAACGTAACTCTCTCCAGCCTAGATGCAATGTCTCTCCAGGAATGTGTATTTATCAAATATACAAAAAGGATACAAATTAACTGCCTACATTATCTTCTCATTCCGGCAACTGTGTGTTGACAAAATTTATTTTTGACTATTCATACATTTATAACACACCAATACAACTAAAAAAAATTACTTACCCCACAAAGTGTATATAAGCCTAAAATGACTTTAACTGCCTAATAATAACTCTAAAACTACGCAAACCAAGAAAGTATGACTTAAAAATCCAAAATTATAATTATCTAGGAAAACTTTTCCACAACTTGGGGATCATTAACAAAATGTATGTACACTCAATTTACCCTGTAATATAAAAGTCTTACCTTGACAAACTACACTCTGGCCCTATCCTATAAGCTGCGACATATTGTAACAATTCAAGGTAATTCTGATAACTTTCATGAAAAAAAACGAAGTTTGCACTTGGACATTGTCTGTGATGTTCTAAATTAAATATATTTCATCAAAGGCCGGGCCATGGATAATATATTTACTCACAGTCGTCAACAATGACACGGCCAGTCAAAATATTTAGCGATGGAGTAGTTAGACATCTAAACCTTCTTTGTCAATACTTACGTCTCTATTTTACATGCCATTGTGTTTAGAAGAAGCTACTTTGGAAAATCTTAATCTAATGTCTGTGAGATAAACATTGTGATTTTTAAATCAATTTTGGTTAATATAAATTACCTAGATATCTTATAAAAATAAATCATATTGTGATCAGATCAAATTGTATATGAGCTGTGAAACGAAATATTAAGAATCATCAGTTTCTTAGTTCATATAATACCTTGCCTATAGATTTGTATTTATTTTATATAGTATTGGTTAAATATAGTCCATGCTACTCCATTTATAACTCCTCAAACGGAATATCCACATAGCTATACTGATGGAGTAGGGGGTAAATATAAATTTAGAGGTGGATGTAAAACCATTTATGGGGGGAAAATACTAAATACCCCAGGTTAGGATACAAACCCCGACCTCCATGTCACAGGTAAAACAGACAAAACTGGGGACTTGGTCTAAGTACACACTGGTTAATTTAAATATGCTACAATATGGTTTGAAACCTAAATTATATTTTAGTACATTTTAAAATTATTAGCACACAATGATGCGCGCCACGGTTCTTCATCAAAGTATCAAAAATACCAATTTACTGTTCCGTTGATTAATACAATATTTGCCTAAGCAATTTGAATATTTATTGACAAAGTTTCCACAATGGCTTTAAAAGTTTGTGACAATGTTTTAAAGAATTAGTCAAAATATATCAAACGAATTCATTTTCTTTAGCTCGGAAATATTAGTTCATTCGGGTGTTGCGTTTTTCTACTGAACCTAGGGTTCCAGGATTGAGTCAAGGTACGATTGAAAATGTTATTTCCGTTTAGTATAGACATCTAGGCTATCTAGAGGTGTGTCTGATCTTAGGTTAGTTAGTAAATCATGTGAAAATAATCACAATTAGTTCAGAGGTCATATGTTAAATATCTTCAACAAATTTAAAACACGCAAATCAGGTAATGTTTAGTAGCCAACTTTAATAGAGAATAATTTTATTTCACAATACTAATTTTTAAAACAGTAGGTATCAATTTCGATATATTTAGCTTTTTAAAAATATATTTATGTAAATATTTAGAAATTATATTAAACTAATACTATACATTTTTAACATTGATAATTTTATTTTGAAAAAATTATATAAAAAATTTAATTTTTACTTTGCATTATGAGAATCAAATATGTTATTAAATTGCCTCTACTTGAGATACCCATAAACAATCTTTAATGTATAGTTAATTAGTAAAAATATATACCTCAAAATATAATTTATTTCTAAATTTATTAACTTCATAGTGTTTGGGACGTTTGATTACGGTAGTTTATTCTCCCTCGAGCACATATTGGTACTTCCTCTTGCTCTAAAACGAATAGATGTAAAGTAAGTTCAATTTTTATACATTTTCTTACTAATTACTATCCTCTCCCTCTCCTATCCTCTCTCTAGCTCCTTGGACTTGTATCAAAATAACTAGTCACATTGCTAAATACTATCCCGACCTCCTACCACCTCCAAAAGCGTTGCAGCGAAGCCTGATCAAGCAACAGCCAAAGAGATTTCCCCGTTATTTCTCACTTTGGCTGGTAGTAGGTTTATTTGGGATGTTTCCCCCATACCTCCTAGGGAATCCAATAATAGAACATTGTGGTCTCCAGCGTTTAAGATTTATTTACATTTTGTAAGCGATATTCTGATCTTCCGTTAGCCATGTCTCCTTGTCAACCATGGTTTTAGACGGAGCATCAACGTCGAATTATATTCCTTGAGGTATTCTTGGCTTGCCGTACCCCATCTGCATCATATGATGATTCAGGCAAGCCGTAGTGTTTAATAAGCTGTCCTTCCATCAAGATATAGCGTCCAATAACATCAGACACTTGTTATTTACATCATGTCCAAACACTACTGAACATCAACTTCTGAAAAATCCTTCTCCAAATGCCTTTGCATGTCTTCGGCGAAGCTGTCCCTTTACTTTACCATAAGAAGAAGTGGATTTGAAATTTAGTAGAAAACCAACGTTATGGTCAAGAGTTCTCTCAGTTGTCTCAGTGATTGTTGACTTCCAACAAATACAATGTTCTTCCAGCTGACTTGAATGGGGGTAGATTTGATCATTTACTGTATTGAGGACTGAAAATGATGTTGGTCCTTATACCTCGTTGAGCAGTGGATGAAGATGGTTATTATTCTTAGTTATTAGGGTCAGCCGTGTACACTCTGCCTAACAAGGTAAACCTTCTTCACTACATGATTGCCTTGTACGTTCTTTCCTTGTCTTCTTTTGCTGAGCTCTTTTTCTTTAAACAAAGTGTAAGAAGGTATCTTGCTATACAGGAGCTGTTTGTCAAAGTTGTCAACTTTCCTTAGTTTGTAGTAAGTCACGAGTGTAGCTTTGAGAGGATCATTGACATTGTTTTCTGTGAATTATAATCTTTGACGGTTCTCAAGGTGCGATGTGAGGTGGGCCATGAAGGGATATTTCACATGAATGAGAAATGAAAGGATTCACAAAACATATTCTGAGCTGTTGATGTAACGTCTAATATGGTAGAGCTGTATCTTTATCGCTCTCCAGTGAAATTTGCATATGTATTTTATTGACTTGGCTGAGTTGCAGTACTCAACATTGATGTTAGCTTAGAAGGTCTAAAGAGAGTGAAGAATTGAATGGCACCACTTATTGGTGGTTCAGATTCATACCATTGACATAGGCAGTGAAGCCTCCGTCATTTGGAGATCTCCACTAGTTTTGTGGATATCTATTGTCACCTGTCTGGATCTCGCTAACGATAAATTAGGAATACCACTTGGTCTATACGCCACCGAACATTCATGGAGTTCGCTTTTTTAAACTTCCGCATGATCAATGGATCATGTAGATTTAGAATATTTTGTACAGGATAAAACTTACCTTGAGATTTGGTATCTCAGCATTGATGTTTTGATCGATATGTTTTGTTGAGATCCTGGTCTCTAATCACAGAAGGATTTGGATGTGTTGGAAGCCTCTCTTTTGCAATCCCACCGAATATATGAAGCACCCTGTGCTCAAGAAAATGCTACATTTTGTCAATAGGCTAATAATACTCTTCACCACGAGATGGAAAGTTCAGTTTAATATGTCATGGTGGCCCTGAGCCTTTTAATCTGGTAGTGAAGCCTATGCTATCTTCTTACATTTCTGGTTTTAGATAGATGTTATAAATAAATTTGGTGTATTTTATATCACAGATTCTTGCAATCACGCCTACATGCTCTGTGGCCCACTGGTAAAGGAAGAAGGCAGGATTAATATTTAACACCCTGGAAGTACCCCTGGAAATCCTAGGTGTACTGGGGTGGACCAATCTTAGTAGGTTTGTGAGAGAGACTAGTGAGGGAGTAAGGAGGCTCAGGTTTACTGTCCACCTGTTGGGGGGTAATATTTACCATACTTTGAGTGGCTGCCACCTTTCTCCAGGTTTATTCAGTATCAACCTGCTACTCCTTCATTGCAATGTCTCGATAGTATTCCAAAGTAATGGGGTGGCATAAACCACTCCACAAGGGATGCGAATACAATAAGAAAAAAGAAAATGTCCGAATCTGCTGCTAAATATGCTTAAACAAATCCAAAGAATCATTGAGCCTTTCTGGCTGCATGATTCCAAAATAATCCAGAGATTAATCGAGCCACTGTTTCTGTATATTCCCAAAAGAATTATGAGGTTCCCTAGTCATCTACTGCATATTCCCTAAGCTACCGACAGATTTATTGAGCCACTAATGCTTAATATTTCTAAAAGCATCCAGAGGTTCATCGATCGGTAGTGGCGAGAAATGATCCTTCTCATAAGAAGGCAGAAAAGGTTCTATGATCCAAGAAAATAAATACCGCTTTCAATTACAAGCCTTTTATCAGTTACGAGTCAGACGAAACCGTTGAGTTAGGCTCGTTGGATACCGTCTGAGTGGAAGTGAAAGGATGAGACACCAACATGTGCTGCAGCAGTGGCAAACTGTTTCAGCTTTTAACCCTCCCTAGTTTCCTAAATCTTAATCGTGAAATTAAATTTTTTGTCAAGGTATGAATATTAGGATAGACCTTGTACACTTTAGAGAAAGAATCATGGTTGAGATCCAGTTCTATATTATTATAAGCGTACATGAACGAATACAAGTAGAGTTTAAAAACACACTTATGACAATGGCCAAAATGAATTTATCCATAGCAATCGTTTTGTTACGTCCAATCTAAAATAAAAAATAGTGTAACTTGGTTTTTTCTAGCAGTGTTGACGCATTTAATTTCAGTAATATTGTCTATAATATTATATCATATTCTGAAAATTGAAAAATACACCTGGACACGGGAATAGAACCCGGGACCTTCGGCCTAGTGCGCCAATGCTCTTACCACTGAGATATCCAGGATTCGTCCAGTGCCCTTGGTCATTCTTCACTCTTCACTCATAGTTTAAGGAAGAGTCTATGATGGACGTGCAGAAATCATCGGCTACATATGTGTGATTAATTAATATCACGAGCTATCAAATAACGCAGCCACCTACGACTCAGTAAAATGCATAAATGATAGCTTAGGCTAGTTGATTCATTAATATGCAATCCCGTACATTTATTATAATAATATTTGTCAAATGGCTGCAATAATAAGCCAATTTCTTAGTCTTAGGTGGCTGCGTTATCTGATAGCTCGTGATATTAATTAATCACACATTTGTAGCCGATGATTACCTCACGTCCATCATAGACTCTGCCTTAAACTATGAGTGAAGATTAAAGAATGACCATGAGCACGGGACGAATCCTGGGTAGCTCAGTGTTAAGAGTATTGGTGTAATAAGTTGAAGGTCCCGGGTTCGGTTCCCGTGTCCAGGTCTTATTTTTCAATTTTCAGAATATGATATCTAAATGGTGCGATCCTCACTAAAATGCATAAATGATAGATTAGGCTATTTGATTCATTATAGTATTATATGTGTTTAGTACTCATACGATTTATACGTGCAGAGAGGTACATTGATGATCTGCTCCCTTTCATGTTATTAAGGCATTAGGCTTAACAAGCGGTATGAGCCATGAGATTTAATTTAAATTGAGTATCTATGCAACAGGAGGGCGTGCACTTTGCACACAATTATTATTTTTAATTTATTTAAAGTACACTAGCTCCATTTTCACATTAATTAGAATGCAGGAATACTCTTCGACGAGATGTAAAGGCCTGCACACATCAAATATGTCCATGTGCCATGCCCTTGTACTCCTTTGAGTACCCATCTGCCAATTTCTCAAAACCTTTGTTCTCTGGTTCATATGAAAATATAGTTCTTGACTTGGGTCGGATGATCCACGTATCTTATTGATCAATCTACATACAGTTGATCTCATAGAAAATTCTTAAGAAAAGATCAAGTATCCCATTATTATTGATTCTCGTAGTAGTTCTGAGGGCTCTAGTAATTAGCAGAATTTTCTTTTAATCTACAAGAGAGAAAGATGAGCTAGCTTTTATAATCCTTCTTACTGGAAAAATATCATAAGATCGTTTTCGACGTTCAAGGGTACAGTAATAATCGAGAGAAAGGAATGATACTTATTACTGGTCAGAGTGGAGTCACAAGTCAAAGCCGTCTCCTACGTTAACGTTATCAACAGCGTCTTACATGCTTTGGTGGCTGCACTCGTGTTACACTAGCCTCCTGATCTAAGGTAAATTGTAGTCCAAATACCAGTCAGTTGTACTGAGGGTGGTTATTATAACGTGTTTTTCCACTCTCCTTTCAAGTAAATGTGGATACACCACCTCTAAATTTAACCATCCTCATACCTATCTCATTAGTGTAATTAGTAAATACGCGTATAACCTGAACAGGAAGTAAGATGGGGTGCTAAATAAACTAATAAAAAACAGCGTCATAATTTATCTTCTTAGTGAAAAACCCAATCGTCGTAAAAATGTTTATTGTTCGATTATAGCATATTCACAGTACTTCTATCAATGTAAAAGAAACGGAGCATCAATTTATTTTCTATCGTATGAACTTCATCATTTACACGTTTCATTAATATAGTTGACAACAATTCTAGTCCATATACTGGTCGTACCTAGATATACACTTTAACCATTTAGTGACCAGAAGGTTAATTATATTGTTTGGCAAATCATTTAACTTTTATCCTTGAAGGACAGTCATTCTGAGCTCATTTAGGGCAATAATAGGTTTTTCATTGATGCAACCTGCCCAATTGAGACTACACTCCACATGTATCAAGTTCTTGTAAAGTATATTCAGAATATTAACCAATATGTGTGTATATCCGCCAGGCCGCTTGAAAGTGTAAGAGTTTAGTAAATATACGAGCATATTTGGTTAGGGGAAGTCAATATATTTGGAATGGGATGCTTTAATGTTGTAGAATCACCCATGATCAAGAATCTTGAGTCAGTCTCTACGTCACAGTTTAGGTACCGGTCAAAGTGTCCAGCTCATAGGTAACGTGTGTTATGGTACAAAACTTCTCCCCACAATAATAATATAAATTTATTCTCGACAATGTTTGGTAATAAATTAAATGCAGTAAGATTATTACGTCCACTGGACCATTATTATTAGATTTTCTCTTTTCCCAAAACATTTTGAAACAGGCTATAAGTAAGATTCATACTTAACCTGTCAATGTTATTGTCACAGATATAATTTATGTTCAGCACGCATATTTACGCTTCTGAAATCTAAACATAGATTTTGGCAGAATACACTACCGTACTCTTGGTGGCGAAGATGCTTATTGATCAAAGATATTGTGCGAGTTAGAATGGAGGGCTTGGATCTTCAGACCTATCAAAGTATTCCCCTCGGCCTTCATTTTATCTACACGCTATCCAATTCAATCCATTAATTCTAAAGTACCTCTGTCAATATTTTCTGAAGACACACTTTTCCTTCCATGGTGGTCCCTTAAATAAAGTACCGATTGCGAAAAAACATAGAAAATATGGAATACTAAATTTTTTACAATAAATACGTAGATCCATCTCAGCGAGGGCACGTCTATGTAGCAACTCGAATAGTAGTTTGGGAATGGACGTAAATACACCCCTTTACCCATAGCGATTGCCTCAAGAGAGCGGTTATATTTCTTTGAGAATCACTCTAAATTTCAGTGTTAGTATATACTATTTACCACTTTCATAATAACCGGGTTTGTGCAAGTAAAGATAACTTCCTTCCTGCTATTCTTACTATTTTATTCTAGTTACGATATACAGTACGTCAATTATTCGCGTGGAGTTGAATACGTCGGCATTAAATCAGCCTTTATCTCATCTTGAATTTAGCCTTCATTGCTTTAATTGACCAATGTAATAGAGAAAGTTTGATTTTGAGAAGCGGGATATTTTGTCTTACATCATATTGGAATGTTAACATTACTCCATAAGGCCGAAACTAAAGCTTATTTATGTTAATGATTTGGTTTATTTAGAATTGACTTTATTAGCAAATTTATCTGCCAGATAGTTATCTGTAGGAATAATACATTTTTTATCCATAAAATGCAAGGTGTATACTGTTTTTACTGGTGCGCGCATGCGTAGAGCTTGTCTAGTAGCTACAATGCTCTAAACTTTGTTAAATAATGGTGGCTAAATGAGTGCAAGTAAACAGATGGCGTCACCTGGGTGCAGAAGCTAAGAGGTCTTGCAAGTACTAATTTCGGTGTCTGCCAAAATGTGGTTAATAGTTGGGTAAAACGTTTACAAAATTTCCTTTGTTGTACTCACATTTTGATCATTTGTTTTTATATAAATATAACTCTACAAAGAGTTTGTCAGTTTGTATAAAAGTGTGAACTAAATGTTCTAACTTTATATAGTTAGAGCCTGGGCCGGTTCATACTAAACACGTGAACCAAGATTTTAACCTAAAAACTGATTCTGATACGCCAAACTTCAAGGAAAACGAGTCACTATGGCAACATCCATTTTATCTTTCAGATAAAAGTTATCAGGCACTTAAACCTCCCGATAAAAATTTGATGGATAAATACATTTTATCTGGAAGATAAATGCTATTTAGCAGTCATAAGACGCACTTTTAACTTATCGACCAGATATAAATATTTATATGCCAGATTAGTATTTATCCAGGAGTCATAAGACCAGCCCTTAATTAGTTAAATACCTCCAGTTCGTACAGGTAATATAGGAAAGGAAGATTGCGTAGATAGGTGGAGCAGTGAAAACATTACTTTGGGAAGTAAATGATGGTGAAATTTGAATAAAGGGTGCTTAAAAGCTCTGGTCTGGTGCGCATGTACAAATATGCCGGGACAGGACATTAACTCATTATGAACCCGGTTTTCAGAACACTTGAAAGACCAAGAGCAACGGACATTGTCGCACGAACAGTCTTAGTTTCAACCACAAAACTACGAACAAACACCGGAATTGGCGTTAGTCGACCGTGTCTACCACTTTACTACGACTGTGTCCACACAAGAATTAGAAGGCGTAGCACATAAGACAGCACGGCATGCTGGTTCTGTTGTGTGGATTAAATTGAACCAGTTTAGCTAGTAAAAACGTCAAATTTATTTTCTCACTGGTTTTTACACTTTTAGATCAACTTGATAAGTGTTATGTTACATGCTTCTAATAGTAAATTGACACTTTCTATCTAAATGAATTGAAAGGGTTGCCATAAATACATGGACTAGGGACATAACTTAGCTATTAACTTAGTAGATTAAGTAAATAAATGTAAATGTAATATGTTTTAATCTATTTATTTCTAAAGTTTAACTATCTACAAATGAGGGAATAATTTCATAGCTTTTGAATTAATGTTTGATTGAACAAAAACTAAGATTCAAAATTTAGTTAAAATGTGATTTTCCCCCCCATATTTTTCATTAACAAAAGCTACAAAACACCTTTAAGTGTTTTATTTAGGTTTTATATTCATAACATTTATATAGCTATGATACATAAACTGTATTTAGTAGATATATCTTAGTTAAAGCGCCCAGTGAAACACATTTTAAGTCATAGGTTATTCAAAAGATAAAAAAAAAATCTGTTTAAAAATTTAGAAGACCATAGTTTAACTTCAAACTATCAGAGTAGTTTTTCCACTTAGACTGTGTCTCCTCTCCCCATTAATGCGGTGGAATTTCCTCTAAGTTACTATCTCAATATCAAACTATTTAAATTATTTAGTTCAAAGCCAAGATAATTCACTGATTAGTCTAAGAGGTAGGGTAGAGGAATTTTTTTTTTAGCATTAATTCATTTCGGATACAGATACATAGCCAAATACATTTCGAATTTGTTCATAGATTGCAATAATATCTCAGAGAGTATCGTTTTGGTATTCGGTATGTGCTCATTTAACAGCTCTTTCAGTTATGAAGACGTCGGTGACCTGGCGGTCTAGGGGTAAGGTGTCAGACTTCTATGCTGGCGGCCGGGGTTCGATCCTCGGTCCCGGCAAAGATTTATCTGATTACCAAACCCTTCCTTAACCTCTGACAAGACATCTTGTGAATCTGAGGAATGTCAGGCCTCCACCGTGGTTCGGATTCCACGCAAAACTGTAGGTCCTCCATTTCGTCTCACAATCACCCTACCATTACACATTAGTGCAAGTGCGTATAATCCGAACGGGTAGTAAGACGTGGTGCTAATAATAGTAATAGCTATGAAGACACAGCTATAGCGTAATGCAACAACGTTATCCTTATGAGGGGCTAGGACATGTATAAAATCAGCCGAAGCGTATCCAACTGATATTCGAAAATTAGTCTATCGATCACAGAAAATCTAGTACGTTACGAGCTTAACGCATTAAACCACGTGACAGAAGTTGGGATCAATGATATTGAAATCGATATTATTATATTTGTATATCCTGTATTAAGGTTTTAAATGGCCACTCTATGGAATCCGGACTGTTCCTTTCCAGAGTTTCTTTGAATACAGTTGCTTTTCAGAAATGATAAATTAATTGGTTCCCGAAGTTTTTTAAAACTCTGTACTATTTATAGTCATCACACTGTTTATACTAATCTAGAAAAACAAAGTTATATTTCAAACACATTGTTTAAAGTGTGTGTAAAATTGTCAATCGCACTAGCACCCTGACTTGTGGTTGCACTGAAATAAAATATAAAAAATAAATATAATAAAGAGGTGGTCACTGACACTTTGATGTGGACAAACATTATATATTTTGATCTTTCGAAAAAAAAGCCTTGGAAGCTAGTCATGCACTGTTAGGGCGACTGGAAGACCCTCCACCCTACATTCAGGGGTCGTTGATTGTCCATGAATAATGTGATTGCTGGTCATGTTTTGTGTGCTTCTTGATCGTTCTTTCATCTTATCTCTGTTTAGTATTCGGGGACCTCCTTCAAATTATCCTTCCTTTCCTTCACGTTTATCCCAAAATCTACCTCCTTCCAAAATTGTCTTAACAAAAAGGTCCATTTTCTGAAATGAGAGCACACCATGAATAAAATGTGTAAGTTCAATATAAGGAATAGAGGTAATATTGATAATAAAATAAACAACCAATCATTGTATTGGTGCCCTAAAAGAATAATAAAATATTAATGAATGAATATTTTGAATTTATGTATGTTATAATTCTTTTAAAAATTACATATTAATATTCTCTAAACGATCGTCTTAAATTATGTATAAAACCAAGATTATTATCTCTAAAGAGCCCAGATAACACAAATATATCTCAAAGGCTGTATTGAATTTTGAATTGAATTTTCTGAAATCTAGGATTTTGGATACTGTAATTTATTAATTGGAGCTTAAGTACATAAATTTATTTATATATAATACACATACATACATTAGAAAACATATACACACCTATATTAAAACCTTATATAGTATCCTGTAGACACAAAGTACGTATAGTTTTTAACCAGCCTAATAAGTTGCCTGCCATTTAAATGACTGCGAGGCTAGCAGCTACAATAGGGAGATTGACTCTGACTCAAATAGCCAGGGTGTATTCCCAACCAGACCAAATCACCTCCAAGTGTATACATTTTAATAGTGATTACTCATAATCGGTTTGTTTGAATTACATAAATTAAATAGGGTTGGAATTAGATGGCTCAGAAAGATACTTTTTTGTAATATGATCCAATTTTGTTCCATTCATTTAAATGATCATCCCGTGATGGATTCCTAAAACAAGTAGCATAATATCAATAGCTAATTGAGTATTACTCATTTTTTGTCTCCTTTAATACTGTACAACTTTTGCAAGACAGATTTTTTAAGTTGGTCATTTATCATAGATAGTATTTTCATTATTATGTTTTATGTCTTTTACGTGTCTGTTGCCTTGTTCAAACCAAGTCCTCCACCATGTTCTATTAAAAGCTTTCATATTTTAGATTCTGAAAATTCATACTTTTGGCTTGTTTATGGTTGCAGTTGCATTTGTTATATTCTTGGTCGCCTTCACCCACGCACTTTTCCTTTAACCACATCACTCAATAAGCAACATTTATTTTCATAATGTGACCTATGAAGTCAGCCTTTCTTCGTAGAATAACCTGCAGAATGGCTCTCTTGTCGTTGTCTCTTCTAGGATATTCTTCAATAGGCACCCAATCTGTCTCCTTTATCCTCTCTGTTCTCCTCCTGCAACACAGCTCAAAGATTTCCAAATATGTAACTTAATCTCCTTTTTCTCAGGGCCCATAATTCTGCTCCATACAAAGCGATGCACCATTTATTACAATTTTTCACTTTTATTCAGATGATGTAATGTACATCCAACCTTAAAATAGTTTTGTTTGAAACCTGGATAGGTCGAATATTTAGTTATAATGTGGTACATGAATAGGTGAAAATATATATTTAGAGCTCACTACAGGCGTATTCAAAGCTCCAAACACCTGAAATATATCTTGGATAAACTCGTAGCTGAAACGTAGTAGGAATAAAATACATTTGTATTTTCAAACAGGACACATTACAGTTTGTAGTTATATGAATAAACAGTATATTGTTCAAAGCAAAAGGCTCAGGATATCTAAGGCTATGGTTATTTGGGTGAATTAAGAACACACTCGCACCAGTGGCTACACGTTCTGAGTTGTCAGTATCGCAATAGACTGGCTTGCCATTTGAGATTAGAACATCGGTCAATTTCAATGAGAGTGGTCCTTTGCTCAGACAGTAGTGGGTCTGCCAACCGAACTATGAATCCTGGGTTCTAATCCCGGTATGAGCGAATATTTTATCATTGACGAAATTTTGTTGCCTGGTTCTTAGAAAGTGTGGGTTAAGAATCTCCTCCTACCCCCCCCCCCTCCCCCNNNNCCCCCCCCCCCTCCCCCACCAAAAAAACCCAGTATAAATGGTTGTGTTGTGTTCTGATTTACCGTACCATTGTAATTTTCTCAATTCCTTTCCCAGCTAATGCAGATGCACTTATTCTAAGCAATTTCCCTCATTTCCCTCGTTAAAATGCTTATGATGAACTGTTAGTAATCATAGTTGTAAATATAATTATTAAATTTGATATTAAAAATAAATTCAAACCATTACCAATTTTAATGTTGGCCATGCATTCCTAAGTATTCAGACACATTTATCGCAACCTTTTGATTAGCATAGTTTAAACCTGAAGGTAAACAAAGCTATCGTTATTATTCTAGAACTACCGTCAACTATCAGTAGCCCAATTCAGTGGTCGAATGTTCTAAGGTATCAATCACTCTGGTAATAAAAAGTACAACCGGTTACCAGGAGAACGGGGTTTGAATCCAGTTTGGATATCATGATGTTTTTTTTTTCTAAATGGTTTTCCATTCTGCCTCAATGCAAGTGCAGTTTCACATCCTCTAAATTCAACTTTCTTCCTACCTAACACAATAGTAAATATACGTAGGCCTACTACACGAACGAGAATTAAGACATGGTGCTTAAGGGCCCGGTCAATGGTCGTAGGAAGTGAAGAGTTGCTTCAGCGCCAGCCCCCAATTGACGGTAACTGAAGAAAGC
>CABFOW010007650.1:0-22683 GCA_902141385.1 Timema californicum | reverse complement strand
GTAGTATATGCATTGATTTCAGATAAGGAAAGAAGAACATATATCGAACTCATTCGATCAGTCAGAAACTGTTAACCATAGGGGAATCCATAATTGATTAAGATGGAATTTGAGATTTCGTCTATGCAATTTGTGAATGAGGAAATACCAAACGTTCAAATAACTTGCTTCTTCATTTTAGTCATTGCCTGTGGCAAATGTCGAAGCTTATAGATTGACATTGGACTTCAAAACAATGAATCTGTTTGCTAATCGCTTAAGATGTGTACAACATTATCCATAAAACGTCAGACTACATGGATTAAGGATGGATGATTATCTTGACTGATTCACCTCAAAATATATATCAAAATGTGGAACGTCGCAGGTCTGAGTAATGTAACAACAATGCCGTTGAAGGATGAAGCCACAAGCTCAACTCACCTATGGGGAAGAAACAACCTAATATTTTCAAGCTCGTGCAGACTTTGAAAAAAGAAGCCTATTAAGCTGGTTTCTAAAAACAGTAGTGGTGATAAAAATAAGTATACAAAAACTACAAGTGACCAGAATATTGACAATATTTTGAAATTTTCAGAAAAGGCAAGTACTTGAATAAATTTCTACCGGCACTCAGCTGCACTTCCAAATTTAATTGAATTTCCAAAAAACACATGGCAATGCCAAACCAAAAATAAAAATACAAAGAACACACTGTTCTGCATTAAATTTTAACTCTCCTGCCTTGTTACATAAAAAAGCAAGATATAAAAAAATAAAAAAATAACAGAAACAAGACAACGAACGAAATGCTCTGCATGAACTTTAACATGCCTAACCATGTGTTAAAACAATCAATAGACAGTACAAAATAATTTATTTGCTATTTGACCCCATTCAAAGATCCCATGATTAAAACACATTTATTTTTAATGATAGCTGTCAATACATGCTTCCCCTCTTTCTCTATTTTTTCCACTGTGAACACCGGCTATTTATTGTGTTCACTTCAAATTTAGTCCGCAACTAACACGTCTGGAATTGACATCTAACTTTTTTTTTATCTCGCGTGAATAATGGGATATTTAATGCATCATCAATGCTTTTAAATTCCATCTAATCACACGGATACGTGGATATTTATTTTTTAATTAGATATATAAAGCTTTGTTTAAAGAATTTATTAATGGATCAATACCCTGTGATTATCTACTAAAAACCCACATGTATTTTTATAACAAATTAACTGGTGGTCTGTTATTCACTGTTGGGTGGTTTATATTGTATTCAGACTTTTTCGATTTTGTTTGATCTATATGTGTTGAGTGAATAATCTCTTGATATTGAAGGTAAATATTATGCATTATCATTTGTGAAATTTTTGACATGATTGGATTTGTTGATATGTTCAAACAAATAGAAAGTATGTAGGGAGTCAGCGGAAAAGAAAGTTTGACTTAAAGGTGTATCCGTTACCTATGGATGTTGTTATATGTTAATAATCTTATGGCTGTGTCTAGCAAATATTGTGAAATAGTTTCTTCTTTGATTTCCTGAGCTAGAATATTTCTTTATACTAAGAATTAATTAGATTAACTTAAATGTTTGGGATGTATGGAATCCAAAATTTAATATTGTCCACAATATATATTATCAATATTGAATACTTGAAAAGGGTACACTTTGAATTAAAGATTTGTCTCAATATATTTATAATAGTATATTTGACTAAATATTCCAAACTTTAAATTCAATTCAATTAAAAGCAATTTAAACCGATAATAACATAAAAATGATATAATTTGATAACATAATATTAATATACATTGCTATATTACTATACCAATTTATTGCTTAAGCACTATTTATTTGGTCATTAAAACAATCTTATCGAATATTGAACAAAAGCAAATGCAATTGTTTAGTAAGATTTTTTGAAAAGTCACAAAATACTCATAATGAAAGTGACCTAGATACGAGGATATATTCAAAAAAATATAACCTCCTTGATCAACTTTACATAATTATATAAATAACTACCAAAAAGGAAATATTGCATTAAAGTCATAATAAAACAAGTAACAAACATTAACAATAATTTTTCGTTGAATCTGAAAAATATTACTTTAAGAAAACATAAATTCAAAATCATATTCATAATTTTGCTACTTATCTAGTCTTGTAAGTTTCGTAAGCCTTGTAGGATTTTTCTAAACATATTTTATTAGGTTTCCCCAGTTTCCAATTTTAGTTAAATGTAGGGTTATTTTTTAATATAATATACTACATTTGTTGAAGTAGATCATCTCTTACCTAAAAACTATGCTAATCTACCACTTTTAATTCGTTTTATTAAAATAAAATACTAATCTTACATTTAAAATTAAACAAATCATAGATCTTAACACTTTATAATGAATTACCCATATTAAATTGGTTTTTATTTTGTTAGATTGAAATTTCCTCTAACAAATTGTGTCTTGGAATAATATAAGAACCGGCACAGATTTATCTGATTACCAACCCTTCCTTCACCTCTGACAAGACATCTTGTGAATGTGAGGAATTCCAGGTCTCCACCGTGGTTCGGATTCCACGTTAAATTCCTCCATTTCATCTCACTATCACCCTACCACTACACATTAGCGTAAGTGCGTATAACCCGAACGGGTAGTAAGACGCGGTGTTAATAATAATAATATAAGAATTCAAAACCTAAAATGAATGATTGTGTTGCATGTTTGATTTTTTAATACCAATTATTTTAAAAGGTGTTCTAAAACACGTTGCCCTATAGTTATTATAATTATTGATAATTCACTTATAAACTCATATATTAAAAGATTTAGGTGCTTCCGGATGTTTCTGAGAGTAAATATTGTTTTTTAAATGACTTTTTGTAACACCAGTGGATAAAAAAATATGACTTAAGTTTTTTATACGGTTCAAAAATTGAAGCAAACGTGGAAAATATATCACATAGAAATTATATGTTCACTCAATATTCGCTACTAAAATGCATAAAATAATAGGGGATTGTGAAGGATGACACATTATAATGTGTTACATACCCAGTACTCATCACAATACATTGTTAGGATAATCCAATCTTGAAGATTATGGTGGGCAGGACATGCAGCGCGAATGGAATAATCTAGAACCTTGTTCCGGGTATTTATTGGCAAACCCAATGGTAAGATATTAAAAGAAAGACCAAGATATAGTTGGGAGGAAAGTATAATATGGGAAAATATTTTTAATACAAATTGATACAACCTTCGGGCAATATATTTTGGTTCAAGTTCATTAAATATATATTATATGATTGATTAATAATTTTATCTAGTTTATAAATCTGAAGTAATATTTTAAATGCAACTTGTTTAATATCATTATCTTTAAATTTATCACACATATACTTGGGACACCTAGGCTGATTACCCACTGGTTAAAATAATTAGTTTGGAATAAATTATTTCAGTCAACCGACTTTAACAAGTGTTCGATGCTGTGGGACCAAACAAGAATTTATCAAATAAAATAAAACTTTTTCCGGTAGCCAACCTGGCGACGGGCGTGAAAAACATGATTGTATATATCTCTTCAACCATTTGTGTTTATTTACTAAAGTAGAAAAAGAATCAGACACTAGTCTGAGAATCTAAGTTTCTTCCCATTTATTACATACATTTTAAGTAAATATTTTTTTAAATGAACATTTAAATCACAATTATTTTAAAACGTAAACACAAGGCTTTACGTACTGCAGTACTAGTCGAGAACGTTAATAAAGTGGATATATGATCCTCCGTGGTTTGATTTGTTCTTAGAACGTTTCCATTGAATATTGCACCGTCGGACTACGTCAAAAAGTTTTTAGATGTTCGAGAAAAAAATCCTCTTCTAAATCACAGTTTTGTAGTCATGTAATTAGTCCATTTTAAAAATAAAAGTATTTTTGTTCGTTTAAGAGTGTTTCTTGTTCATCAAACAAAATGTTTTTTGTTTGATGTTGGTTTTGTTTCAACCAGTGGGTAAATGGCCTTAGACATACCAATGTCCACAGGGATTAAACAGTCAATCTCGTCCTTTCCGATTTTTCAATAATGAAATGTTTGGGGCTAAAGTCCCGCCTGAATATATTAATTGGATTAGTTATATTTCTTTTAGATGGAAAATTAAGGTATATTACATCAAATATTCAAAATCAATGTAAATGTACAGATATAAGAATAGTAATAATACAAGCATTCATTTTATTTTTATTATGAATAAACATCCAATGTTTTTATGTTTATTGTAATTATTAAATCCTTTTTTTCATTTTCAGATGTTACAATATCGAATTATATTGGCTGTTATAATTACTTTAACTACGTATAATATTTATTCAAAGGCGAAATCTATACCAAGTCTTGGCTACAACGTATAATTGTAAATAAATTTTCTTCAAGTATAAATTACATTATCTATCAATATTTCCTACAAAACAACTACTTTGTTATTACAGACCACGAAGGTGACACCAGTGGTGAAGTTAATGATGTATTTTTAAGAACTGTCCACAACTCTAAGTGCACCCAAGTGGTATCTTTACACAATCATTCACAAGAAAATAATTTCACCAAACTTATTCGTCATGATAATGTAGAAAACAGTGTAGGTTTTATTATATTTAGAAATACAACTGGGGGAAAATGTTTTGCAGACCACCATTGGAAAAAATCATCCTTCTGGAACCCTCAAGCTTTCTTCCTATTGGTCATCACAGCACCTCTAACAGAAGGAACAGAAGGAATTATTGAAATGTTGAAAGACTGTTGGGATAGGTTCAATATTCTGAACATGGAAGTAACTTTTTGGAATCTTAGTGTTTTGGAAGGTGAAGTCAACAACATAAGTTCAAGCAATAATTGGTTAGGACTAAGATCATTGAGCTACAATCCATTTACTGAATACGTTAGTTATTTAGATTTATTTAATGAATATACTAATGATAACATAGACAAAATGTTTACTGACAAACTGAGAGATACCAAAGGGTTTTTAATCGAAGCCCCAATTGGAGGCTCTCACCCACTACTTTTTGATTATGAAGACGAGTCTAATGAAAGTGTCACATTATCTGGACCAAATGGAAAATTATTCAACGCTTTAATTGAAAAATTGAATTTAGTTGCAAATATTAGTTACATCGAAAAATATGATACATTAGCAGAACAACAAGACACAACATTATCAAGAGGTTTCTTTCCTACTGTATTTGTGTGTTTATACTTCGTAATACACCAGTCCACTTATCCTTTTGATCAAGATTGCGTCACAGTCATCGTACCTAAATCTTTAGCGGTCCCAAAATACATGAATTTAATATTACCTTTCTCGACATTAATATGGTTCTTGTTTGTGAGTACTAATATATTCATGGCTATCACTTGGAAAGTTTTATCTTTTATTTGGTTCATTGAAGGGCCTATTAAATTACAAAACAATGTATTTTTGGACTCATTTCGCATGTCGTTAGGGGGAGCTACCCAATCACTGACTTCTTTATTCCATCAACGTTTTGTCATTATATGTATACTGATATTCAACTTGATCATGAATAACACCTATACAGGTATCTTATATAGTTATCTCACAGTCCCCACATATTTACCAGATATTAACACATTGATGGAAGTTGCTGATTCTGATCTAAGAATAACAACAATTCTCGATGGCTCTAGTATTTTTTCAAATGTTGAAAAGACCTTGGATTTAACAGATGAGATTCTCGTTAAAGTGACAAGGAAGATCTTATTTATCAATGATGATGAAAAAGCTTTAAATTTGGTTGCTTTCAGCAGAAACATTAGTAGGTTTACATTCAAATACGAAGGGAGAGCCTTGATAACTAAACCAGAATATTTCCGCCACGGCCGAACACTGCTTCATGTTGTGGAAGAATGTTACTGCTCAACTTTGAAGGTATTATACAGTGTCGAGAGCCATTCTCCATTCTTGATCAAGTTTAACAATATCATTGGTCGTTTGAATGAAGCTGGATTCATCCAACAATGGAATAAAGAACTTCTCAATGAAAATCTGCTATTATCTAATAAGAACAGTCGTGGATCCAACAACCCTGTTGTTCTCACACTTGACCACCTTCAAGCCGTGTTTATTATTTTGGCGTTTGGACTGGTTATCGCGAGCACCATTTTTCTAGTGGAAATGGTAATTCGATTGTTCAAGATCGTTTCCGTATCCATACAACAAATAATCAGGTAAATATACACCATATGGGAGTTTGAAATTTAAATATTGTTGAATCATACTAAATATATTCAAAATGATTAAAATAATTTTTATACATATGTACTAGTCCCGCCGATCCCTTATGCGGTATGTAAGAAACTTTACATATAATTTACAAAAAAATATTACTTAATTAATCCATCCTCAATAAATTTCTCCTCACTTTCCTATCGCTGTATACTCTTTTCGCTCCAACGGCATACATATGCCGAGTCATACATTCTCTTTTTATAGTTAAAAATTGTAATGTTTATCTTGTTCACATATTATTCCCCAAAATTTAATCACGTAAATGGCTTAACCTTTCTTTTTCATCCACACACTCTCTCTTCATATACCTGATTCGTCACATGATCCACACTAATCCTCTCAAAATGCCCAAATAAACGTAAGACGCTTATTTCACGATTACATTTTCAATTCCCTTTCTAATCGCACTTCATCAGCACCCAATCATTACTAACTCCCTCAAAACAATTTTTTTCTCTACTATAATGTATCTATATTAAGGTTAATTCACTTAGGTGTGTAAAGAAAAACACATTTCCTTGAAAATTGATTTAATGATTATTTTGATTAAAAATCGTATCTCAGCATAATTTAAAGTTAATACAACTTATCTAAATACACCTGGAAATTACTTGGAAAGAATTTACAGGAAAAGTTTTGATTAGTTTTTTGCTTATATTGGAAACTTTTTTAATTAGCGATTTAGAAAAAATAATGATAATATGAAGTTTATCGAAATATGTGTTCATCAAACCAACAATTTTCTAAATATAGTCAAATAAATACAGACATTATATATTGATTATTATGAATGGGATGTAAAGTAATAACATTCATAGAACTTCAAAATAATTATTAAATTTGGGGTTAAAAAAATGCCTAGCTCTAGCAGCTGTACACCCAGGGACAGGCAGAAGGTCAAATAAATAATGGGAACACAAAGAGTATTGTTATACCCAATATTCTGGTTTGGGGGCACATCACAAATTAAAATTCATAATAATTTCGAGTGAGTGAAAGTATTTTAGATATTAATAATTTATCTTTATGAGAAATATAGATAAACTGTAGTAGTGTCTAAATACGTCAGATTTTACTGTAATTAATATTTTAGTGCAGAAATCTGTTATTTTTAAGATGTTTATGCAAACAACAATGTAAGGTTGATGTAGTAGATAATATCGTGTGTTAGTAAGAAAACTACAAATGTAAGCATAATTTTATAACTAGCTTAATTAATGTTTTTTAGTGTTGTGGATTTTAGAATTTTATAAATAGTTAAATAAAATGTCTTGTATGCACTAATCTGAAAATGGAAGTGTTATTACAAACATTAGTGATCGCCTAATATCTAAAATTTTTATGAATATTTGAAAAAATATAAATTTATTTTAACAATAAAGTTGTAAACCTTAAACGGGCAAGTTAAAATACTTTAAAGGAATGTATTACATTGGAACATCATTCGTCACATAGACAATAGTTTTAGATAAGTGGTTTCCTAATCCACAACAATGTGATGATTTAATAATTCCTGAATGAAGAGTCAAGAATAATAACGCCTACCCGTTACACAATGGAAAAATATGTGCAGAGTATAATGGTAAAGGTTTACTTACCTTAATTTTTAATATCCCTCTCGGAAAAACTACAAAAAACACAGTCAAAATGAAGTTCTACTTATCATCACAGATGTCACTGATACGGGCTCGTGTGAGTCGGGATTTATTTAATGTTTGTTTTATTTTATAGAAGGTTTGTTTCGATTCTTTTCTTGTGTTTATTTTTATAATAAAGACAGAGGGTTTAGATATTTTGATTTATTTCTTATTAATAATGATAACTTAAAAATATTCATTCATTTGGTACGAATGAAGGTTCGGTAATTCTCGGGTACAATCGGAATTATCATTGTTTGGATGTTCAACTATAAGCAATTCTGAATGGAGTAAAATAATTGTGAATGATGCCTCGGATAATGTTATAAATGCTATGTTATGTTCAGTTTTGTTGACTTTGAATATTTTATGTTTACTTACACTATCTCGTTTTCTTAATAAAAGGCTACATTGTATTCTATTTTGGTTAATTCGGAGATAAAAAATTAATAGTATTGTTTTACTTAAGGTAATTTCAAAATCTTGTTCTGATTTGTTTTGATTGGGTAAACTTTTCGGGGGCGGGTAGTAGGGACAATCCCAGAGGGATTGGACTCATCTTGTAAGGAATCTTGAAGAGGTGTGTTTAAATTCGACGGTGTAAATAAATATGTCATAAAATCTATATTGCCCATTTTATCGGTGGCAAGAGTTCGATGTATTTGAGTCAAACATGGTTGGAGGAACTTCGATACATTTCGTTTGAACCGCCTATCATGTATTTGACCGAATTCTATATTTCCTGGTAGGCGTCAATATTGTCAAAGTCTAATGCAACTTAATAACTTAAAACACGTGTCCATGACCTCTTCTTATAATGATTAACTTAGTTTGGAAGCGTACAGTATATAATTGTGGGACGCGGCTCAAAAAATGAAAAGTTGTGAGAAGAATTTAATAAATCATTTATTACAGTTGACATATTTTTACGTCTTAGTTTCTTTGTCTACTCATTTAAAACAAGACATAAATAAATAATATAGCAACATTTAAAAAATGATGTCGATCGCAAACATTTTCTAAACAGATTTGTATCATTCACATTCATTACTTTTTCGTGTTTAGTAAAAGTAACAAAAAAAATTGCTAGTTTTAACCCAATCCCTTTTAAGTAAGGTATTTTTGGGCCTAAATATTCTCATGTGCGTTTGGGCCATTGTTAAGGTGGGGGGGGAGCGGGGAGGATTTATGGATGTACGACGGTATGGGTTTGTGATTGACGTTAGACTTGGTATTTATGGTTTTTTATTAGTATTACTATGTTTATTACAAGTGTTATATTGATAGTGATATTGGAAATATAAAAAGCTTTAAAAACTATTTGGAAGCTTGTGACAGAACAAGGTATTGCAAGTAATAACGAATAGCCTGTCGGAACTCTAGGTGATCCTACATGGTTTCCCCTGTACCCTGGGTTCAAACGGTGGTCATCAACTACAAGCACTGTTGTGCTGGCTTCCTAGTCCACGTAGCCCCGAAAACAGGCAGAGTCGCCCTTAAGACTAAATGGTGAATGGTTGGTTAGTCTCGGTAACTGGACACACCACTCTTTATTCTGCCTTGGTTTCACCCTAAGGAATGCTGACACTGTTTATGTGGTCAGAGCCTCTATTATATTTGTTTAGTAGCCAATCAAAACAACGAGCAATACTCGTTTTGTCATTCATAATCCAAAACACTAAATATTATCCTAACATGCCTCGTTAAAGGTTAACACTGAGAATAAATATTGAGATAAAACAAACTGGTTGTATTGCTTTTATCAAAATATATCAAGTGTTAACATATTACATTTATATATTCAACAGGTGTACCTATCTTTTGTACTGGGAATCTATAAACTAGTTTTGTTACTTTTAGTATATAAAATTAACCAAATGGAATGGTAACCAATTCTTAAACTAAATTTAGATAGTAATCATTTGTTGGATTAAGTTGCTTTCCAGAAAGCGATACTAGGCTAACTAATTCCCAATGTCAAAGTGTAGATATTATCTGAACTTGTTTTAAAATCTGACATTTATTTTGAAGATTAAGTTTTATCTTCTCTAGATCATACACAATATTTGAACTCTTGCCTGTCTTTGCTGATAAAAAATAAATGTTATGGAACTACACACGAACTTTCTCACTCTATTATTTAAAAACTAAGATATTTACTCAAACCTCGTAATATATTATCTGAAACGAAATAATATACACTAGTAAACCCAACTATTGATTACATTATATTTATGTAAAACATTGTTTAAGTCCGTGTTTAAATTACTATAATTTTATTTTTAATGAATAATGTCATCATTTGTATGTTTGGACCGATGCAATTTATCAATGTTGGGTCCACAAGAGTCGACTCATCGTATTTAAATTTCAACTTCTGGTTACAATTTTTGACATTTTATCAGGTGTTGCAAATCTTCATGCCATCACATTGCTATTAAATTCCTCATTTATAAATTTTGCCCAGTAAAAAATGTAAATATTGACTAATGAGCCTAAAATCGAGATATATCATTGTTTACAAAGATTCATGTAAAGAGGTTTAAGGAAAAGCAACACAAACATTTTGAGAGACTAATATATTTAATTACTATATTGCACTTGAGAATTATAGCGTTTTAACATAAGAAGTATCTTTTTACAACTGAAGCTCACAAAATTGTATTAATATATTTGCCAGTACCTCAGAAATTTTTAGTTTTTAAAAAATATATTTCATATAATTTATTTTTATTTTTAATAGTACTACAGTTTTACAATGATAAGTATTTATTATCTCAAACAATCTCGGAGTTACGGAATTTTCTTCTTTTTTAAAGTACCCTAAATTCATTTTCATAGGAAAATAAAATATACAGTTTATTTATAATCTTAATCAACGCCTAGATACGAATTTTAATCAAAATCGTTGAAGCCGATTTTGAGAAAATATATTTGTTTCTTTTTTCTCCCTTTTTTAAACTACTCTTAGTTTTAAGTTTAAACAGACACACAGACAAACTGCATTGCAAAGACCACTTTTTAAGGCTGTGGTGGTCATTAGAAGTAGACATCCATCAATATTTCATGTTAGATTTTTTTAAGGTGGCAATACTTTTTCTTTTGTGTTCTAAAAGTTAAAGAATACATATTTGCGTGTGGCTTGAAAGTTATTGGTTGTATAAAAATATGGTTAAAATAAAATATTTGTATTATAGATATACCTACATATATGTAAGAATAACTAATTTCATATATCAAATATTTTCGAAGATATGTTAAAAAATGTTCATTTACGCATATTACCGAGCCCTTATTTCATTTTGCCGAAATAATGAGGGTAACCATTTTCTTTAGAATATTTATAAACGTTTATAAATGAGATTTAATAAAATGGTTAATGCCAAATTTGATAAGATCTACTTTTTTTTCTTTTTGGCCTTCAGTAAACTACCCTTCAACCTCAAATACCTGAGCCTAGATGTTTAACTATCATTAAAATATATATTTAACTAAAGAAGTTAATTAGAGTTTAAGGGATGCTTGTTGCAAAAGCATAACAACAGTATAGAAGATTACATTGATCTAGAGATTGTTTTATTTTCATAATCCATATGTTAACAATATTACGTTTTTAGATTGCGGGCAATGCACAAAAATAATTTTATTTATTAAATAAAATGAATCTATGTACAATATATTAATATAGAATTTCAGAATATTACACGCATAGTCAAATATAAAGAATATTGATAATGATTTACCTAGACTAATCTATATACGTGCCGAAAGTTAAAATATAGCGAACAATAATTAAAAAGAAATGAAAGTTTGCAAACACGTATATTAGAATGTCTATTTGTATCACATCCCATATCTTATCCATATCACCTAGTAGGATTATGCTCCTGATCATAAACCTGGTTATAATAAAAATAAATGAAGATATGATTATTTTACAACAACGAGAGAGGCGGGGAAACCTACATAAAGGCTTAATATATCTCTAACAAACATATTGAGTGTATAATAACGGTTGGTAAACATTAATTGAAATTCTCCATGGGTAACAATTGAAAGTATGATAACAATACATATAAGTCTACATTTATAACGCCTAGCACAGTAATACAGGAACACAACCATAATAATGCGCAATATACCCTAAAAAATTTAACAACAAAATTTGACATGTTTATACTATCATAGAATCTAAATTTAAGCAGATAAGTTCAAAAAATGCTTCGATTCATAACAAATCTAATTACCCAACAAAACTAAACTAGTAAAATTATTAATAAACTATTATTATTATATTATTAATATTATTAATAATTATTAATAAATATGCCGAAGCAAATCCAGATTAGCTCCCTTCATAATTAATTAACAATTTCACATTTCCCCAGGTTTACAAATTATATAAAGTTTTTCCAACATAACGGACACTTATAGGTAGAATGATCCTACAATCTTAAAGCATAAAATAGTGCCTGCTCCTTGCCAGGTACAAGCTTCTATTCAGTATTGTACAGGGAGGAAAATATGGGAGATGAGAATACACACGTCAATAATGTCACTATCAGTAAGTTAGCCCGAGTTCCCATCATTGACGCCTGCGTACGACGCCAAGAGGGTGATAATACAGGGTCTAGGTAACACCACGCGATCATGCAGAGCGCTTCTTTTTCTGAGTTTTAGCTCCTTCGCAGCGTCCGTTACTCCGGGAAAGTCAGCTGTTAATGTTAGCGGAGTGATGATCTTCTCAAAGTACTCATGAGCGGTACTGGTTTCCCGGTTGAACGGGATAAGTTTAACTGCACTATTATAGGTGGTGCAGGTTATGTGGTGAACATATTTGTAGCCACGTTACACCCTTAATTTTAAGGTTAGATATAAAATTCCTAAAACCCCTAGGGAGAGCCCAATGATAACCCTAGATACAAAGTTTGATATCTGTAAAAAAGATTAGTCCTAGTTGGAGGTACAGGCAGATAAACAGAGAGACGAAAATCCAAAAACCACTTTTTCGTATTCGGGGGGTCATGAAGCTTTGAAACTCATCAAAATCTCGAATTTGATTTTTTTGACGGTCACAATACTTTCTCTACCTGTAAGATAGCGAGAAAGTAAAAAAGGAAGACTACGCGAGTAAAGAAACCTGCTATTAACAGTCGTGGTGTGTGGTTTTGAAGTAATTTTTATTTGGAGGGAAGAAAAGCAAGAAGGACGACAAACAAGCTACCAACAAAACATTTGAAGACTGTAGCCAGGCTAATTCTAAAGCTAAAAGATTTCATCAAAAAAACTTAAAGCTGGCATTGTGTTGTTTATTGTGAAGATGAAGTAAATATATGAAATTCTGTGGATTTTGTGGAATTTGTGTTTGTGATGAATGTGTTGGCCTCACCAAGGAATCCAGAGACTTGTTCTTTTGTCCAAAATGCTTGGAGTAACCTAATTACACATACAAAAAAGGACATCATCATAAATTTTCATTTGGATTTTTTCGTTTGATTTTTTATTATTATTTATTATCATTTGAATTGGATTTGCGATCAACAATAATTATTTCTTTTAAATTTACCGTAATAATAAAATTTCTACAAAAATTTAAATTTATAATTATTTAATTGTTGAAAAATTCTCATTTAAGTAGTTTGTTAAAATTGGTGGCAATATTAACTTCATAAGCTTTTAATATGCCACAAAATTATACTTTTATAAATGAGTTGATTTTTATGTTTCCAATAGAATTAAATATATGGCTATTATTTTCATCGATACCAAGGAATTAAAGTATACTTTCCCATAAAAGGTTTTCGAAAATTCCATAAATTGGTGCCAGGAAAATTTTTCAAAGCTTAGCATGGCTGTGTTCCCATCATCTACTCTATATGTTACAGGGAAAGTTGAAACTTATTGAATGTCCACAGTGACTAGTCGTTGTCGACATTCACTGAAAAAGCTCATTAAAGTTGATGATAATCATGAGCAATCAACTTTCACCAGTGACTGTCGACCTTCACTGGTCCTACCCAGTGAAAGTGGATAAATATTACTAAGCATCACGGAGAAGCCCACCCCCAGATTTCGCAAACAAATAAGGTTGGTTCTAGTTTCCCGCCATTTCACTTGTTTTCTAGCGCCAGAAATAAAAGACTCGGCTCCCTCCTTTCCCTCCAGCACATATACGTGATAAATAACTTAAAAATATAAATCCACCTTTCATATTTATATTTACTAAAAGGTAGAGAAGGACAACTATAATTGGTATGGTTATGCCTAATGTTGCATTTTTATTTAATTTATTGAAAAAATAACTATGCTTAGTCAAATACTTATTAAAGAACAAAAATGAAAATGCATGTGATCTTGTACGTCGTTTTGCTTACTCTTAACCACATAGGGTACTAAAGATTTTGAATCTCCTATCATTATTGTTATTATTATTATTATTATCAGTAGTAGTTGTAGTAGTAGTAGTTGTTGTATTATTATTATCATAATTAATCTATTAATAAATCTATGATCAAATCTATATATTTTACTAGGAAAACTAATCCTTTCTTTTTTACACATAAATTGGGCAATGAAAACATAGTTCGTACCCTTTATATTAATGATCTTGGTGCTCTCCTGGATAACAAACCTTTTTCCAGTATCATGTTGACCATGTATTTTCTCAATCATTTAAATTACTTGAATTATTAATCATTCATAACTGTTAGTTGTATTGGCCATTTGATAATAATTGCTGGGGTCAGTGAGAATAGATGTATTGGATACCATATTGTTTCAAAGTATTATGGGGATTCAGTTATTGAAGTTCTGCTTGCGTTACATGCTCTTAAAGAGTGTGACACAACAATTAAACTGGGTTTTTAAAAAAGAGTCCTAAAATCCACAAAACAAACAGAAAATTTTTATACTTAGTTTCATAAACCTAAATACCTTTGTAGAAAATCAACTAAAATTACTTGGGTTGTTAGATTTACAGCAAATCAATAAGCCTGAACAAAATTTTGAAGCGAGTAGACACATTTTATTTTAGGTCAACCCTAACGTTTTAAATAATATTGGTTTTACAGCTTGGAATTCATGCACTTCGAGTATTATATAAAATTCTTATTTGAGAGAATTAATTAGATATATATTTTTTGAGCCATTTGATTTGTTGAGATTTGACTACGCTACATACTTTAGGTAACATACGACAGGTTCTAATGAAATAGTCCGTATAAGAAATCTGCTTTTCAAATGCAAGTGTCAAAGTGTATGTTTTAAAAATTTTGCGTTTTTAATCTAAGAAACACTAGGTTCCCTTCGTACTGTTCCTGTCATGTTAACAGCTGCAAGAACTTCAAAATCAAAGAACTAATTACTGACGAAGAAGAGAACGGTGAAAAAGCTAATTGAATATACTTTGCATTTTGAGGTAAATTACATTATTTTGAAGACTAACCAGTAACCACTGATTAACGTTTAACTCTTAATTTAAAGAAAAAACTGAAATGTATTTTGTATTATTGAATTTTAATTGGTTAATGCATAAAACAATACCAATTGGAATAACACATTATTCTTTTATAGAATAAATTCCCTACATTGAGTAACTGTTGGTATTAGTAAAATACAGTGAGCTATCCACCTCTCCCACGGGTTGTCAACTACCCCCGGAATCGACATCACTTCTCATACTAGCCTGGGTCCACAGAACATGGGTTGGAAGTAAAATTTGTCATACTTGAAATACAAACTCAATGTAAACTAATGCCTCCAATATCAGTGATAGCCTGTTGAAGGTCTCGACTCTTGGCTTTTAAATTTATAAAGGAAGATTTAAATTAAATTAAAATAAATTAAAATGAAATTAATAGATTATTTTTATAACAACTATTTATTATTATTATTATTATAATTATGAGTTCTGTAACAGTATAAGTCCTATGCCGTGCCAAACCGACTCCTCCAGCCTGGCCTATAAGCAGCTCCCTTTAACTGCTGAAACCTCATTTTCTTTTCTTGTCTGAAATCATCCCTCAGTTATACTCGTCGTACTCTGATCCCTTCCTCCCTTCCTCAATCAATAAGCTATTTATTCTCTTAGTGTGATCCATCTATGTATTCTCCTTTTTCCTCAGGGCCATTGTTTCAGGTTCAATGTTATTGTTATTTTACAGGTATTGATAATATTTACAGAAGTTACAGCCGTAACTCACATGATTTGACGTGTGAATACTAAACATAGATATATGATCATGTAGAGCTGTCAGATAAGGGCATTCCTGTTAAAATTGGACCTCAACTCCAAGTATTACTACCCGGCAGGACCATATACATATTTACACAAATGGGCCATAATATATAATTAAGAATAAATATAGTTTCATTTGCTTTGAGGAATTGTGTAAAACTATTTTCGGATAAAACCCCACCAGTACAACCAGAAGGTGATCGAGCTCATGACCTTCACGGTCACCGATATATAGGATCAGACTTTACCCTTCTCCATTCGTTCTGTCCCGCATGCAAGAGGTTGCTGAACAAGTAATATTAGAATGAAAGCTCTAGAACTGATATTACCAGAAAAACTCATTAAAATTAACAACCTTATCATTATTCTATCATCACTCACGATATTACTGAAACGTTCGATTGCAAGGCTCGGCTTTAGACGCTACCTGTATTCATCGTCATGAACTATCTGATGATGGTTTCTGGTCGCACGTACAGTCCCGTTAGCACGAACCATTAAAACATTGGACGTGATAAACAATGTGACCTTATGGACATGACAGACTTATTTTATGGGTTTCATAAAACGTGCTATCACCCGCATTAGTTGTCGAATGGTCTAAGGTGTCGCTCTCGCGAGAGACTGGACTGCCGATAAGGCCGTAGTCAAACTCCCTCCAAAATTTATTAAACAAAAAATATATTATTTGTTTATGGTTCAAATCCTACCAAAATTAAGGCACAAGTACAAATTAGGAGGCTGTTTTATCGTAAAAAGCGCTTCAGAGAGCGTCTAAAGGTGTTCAATATTTAGACTTTTTTCTAGCCTTTGGCAGTTGAGGGATGTTCCCATCAACCCCACACCCCTTGAAATTATTGGCTGGTGATGGCCTTGACTACCGATGAGGGGGAGATCTTGGTCCGAATCCTGGTAGTACGTTCCGAGTGTAGTTTTTCCTTATTATTTTTTCACTCCTTTTTTCTCCATGTGGGTACACATTCTCTAATTTAATACTTAATCCCTTTAAGTGATCAGAACATATTAGTGTAACAAGAACGTATAGTAAAACGCAGTGCTAAAATAAAATTTAATAAATGTATTTGCCAGTAAAGGGCTAAGTGTGGAGAGTTATTATATCCAAATGGATATTTTCAAAATTTCAAAAGCCAATAATTTAAAAAATAATTAAAGCAAAAATATAAAAACAAAAATTTGTTAATTATTTAATTATTTTTTGTATTTAACGTGCACTTTTTTAACTGAATTAATATATCAGCACCAGAAAGTTTTTACGAGCGATAACTAAGGGGCCCAGCAGTTTTTAAGCCAAGATATTTTCACACAACTTCCTTGACATAATCGACATGAAGCGGACGGTGTTACATCCACTACAAAAGATGTTATGCTGCGAATTATTTTTATCGGCCAAGGAAAATCCATCGTCCCCGGCTGCGTTTGAACCCACGAGTATCGGGTCCAGGGGCGAGTACTTCACGAAGGTCATCAGAAAAAAAACGTTGTGAAAGCTTTTACTGCCAAAAGTAACAGATGCTCAACATATGGGCCTGTCAATCATATGTTTTGGAGTATGGAGACATGAAATTAGATCTGATAGATTTTCCTAACTTTCAGCTAAGGTGATTTGTAGGGAAATCAGGGTTTAATTTGATTTGTCTGTTTGGAAATAAAACGCAATTTGAATTTAAAAAAGGGGGGGGTAATGATTGCATCATTTGGACTTGCACAGACTGGGAGCGTTGTCTCTTAACTAACTAGGTCATCGAGGATTCGTATTCCTACTGAAATAAACCAGAAGAACATGAGTGGTTCGGTGCTGATATATCAGGAGATAGGTTAAGTCAAAACTCAATAGCTCGCGTGTTTCGAGGTCTGGAGAGCAACATACCCATCAGGTCACGACGATTGTCGGCTCTCGACATGACCGGAATAAAATATTGTAGATATGATCGTGTGACAATTTGGTCAATGATAATATAATTAAATTATAATATTGGATTATTGAGTTTTAAATATTGTTAATCAAGTAGAGCTGTTGACCCGCCTCGGTGGCGTAGTTGGATAACGCGCTAGACGTGTTGAGCTTGACGGCTGAGGACGGAGAGATCGAAGTTCGAATCTCTGTCGGGTGAACTGGCGGTGGTTTTTCCTAAATGTTTTTCCACTCTCCCTTCACGCAAATGCGGGTTCACTTCCTCTAATTCGATCTTACCGAGTCCTAATCCATTAGCGTAATTAGTACTTAAAGCATACAACTTGAACCGGTAGTAAGACGCGGGTCTAATGTTATTCTTTAAGTAGAGCAGTCAAATAATCATATGTGAATACAAATAATAACTGAAATTATAGAACATGATAATGAATGTTTGTTATTTTAGATTATACATTTATTTAAAAACTAATAACAAATTTTGAAAAGTATTAAAACACCAATAAAATTAATTCTAAAGGTAAAAATGATAGTATAATTTGGTTTTATAAAATGGAAGCTATATGGAAAGAAATTAGATAAATAAATAGGTTATTAATTAATTTGGTTGTGATGAGAAGAATTAAAAATTAAAGATTTGGGCTATATGAATTATTGACTAATTTATCATCCTAATGCATTATATATATACCAATTAATTACCAAAAAAGTGATATTCTCAAAATCCTATTTTTATTTACTGGCGGTTTTTGTATAATATGTATCACTCCATTGGTACCTACCCTTAACAATTACGTTGTGGTTTGATCATTGTTTGTATTTCTTTATTGAATATCTGAGAATGATATAGAATTATTTCGAAACCAGTCGTCAAATGATGGTTGATCACGTGGCATAGCAACACATGTAGAAAGGAAACTACCACTAGGAATCATCAATCTGTAAACTACAACATTTTACACTTATAAATAAGTTAACTTTCGCCTTTTTGCAAAAAATCTTTACAACGCTAGTTTTACTTTTTTTTCTACTCTAATTACTATACAACGTCATCAGTTGTAGGTTTATTAAAATATTGAGTAAATAATACAAAACTATATATAATAACAATATAGTTCACCTTCGTTTAGAAGCTTAATAATTTTAAAAGTAATATGTCATAATTTTAATATGTTTTATTTCACTGGCACAATAGTCCTGATGATAAAAGGTTTTTTGACCATCATTATTTATTATATATAATTAATAATTTTTCCTGTCTATCTTCCAAGATTGTTTATTTTTTAATACAAATCTCTTCCATACCTTTTATAATTATAATATTTTCATAACACATTGATTGATTCGTAAATAATATATTTCTCCTTAGTAAACTTTAAGGTGCGGCAGAAGGGAGCTCAAGTATTTTTACACTCTTTTTAGAATTTGGTTGTTTCACCAGTAGCAATATAGGGTTTAGTTTTCTGCAGATGCTAATATCAACAGATCTTGAATATCTGTCAAGGTTGTCCTGGAATATTGTCAAAACTTTTTCAATAAAGATAAAAGGTTTTGACAAAATTTGAGGACACCCTTGAGAGTTAGTGTTGTATTTGGTAGTTCGTTTGTCAGGTGTGTACGTGGCTTAAACTTAACCTGACAAATGAGCATCAACATACATGAACGAACGAACACAAACGAACACAATCTTATAGTGTGGACGGGAAAACAATCCCAAACGAGCACGAACTAATAACATCGAACATCGCCGAACGTGATCCACCATCTTGTCGTGAATTCAAAGAAAAAGTGTTCGTTTTTGTTCGTCTGTGCGCACCAGGTGTGGATGGTGTCTTTCATTCTCCATCAGTTCTGAGTGCTGTATTGAATGTGCAATATTATCATTTATCAGCAACGTTGAAATATTCCTTTTGTTTGGAATCCTTCCGATCCGTGCTACAAAATAGTAAGCAAGAATAATGATGCTTGGTTGAGCTTGGCCACCACGAACAAAACTACGCTTGAAAAAGTAAAAAGGAAATGGTAGTAGTTACAAGTATATAAAGTACTTTCATTAAATGTGGGAGATAAAATGTAGAGTATAAATAAGACTAATGTAGTAATTTATTTTACGTTAATGTTTTCTTATACATCATGTCAAAAAAACAGAATGAAATAAGTTTAACATTCAGGTATTGGAACCTCAGAAATGCAGAACTCTAAATGATTATCCTACCAATACATGGTGTTTAAGAGCAATCTTCGTTTAGGCCCCAGATCAATATTAGGAATATTAAATAAATATACACTATATACTAGACTTTTAAGACTGATTACTCGTTTTTGTTGTTTTGCGTGTGTTCGTCCGTCCTTGTGCATTTATGTTGGTTTATTCTAACACTTGTAATTTTTTCTTCATTCGCAATCGTTTGTTATATGTGTGCAAGCTCTATCCTCCCTTGCTTGTTTTCACTCGACTTGAGAAAACATTTACAACCATCCTAAATAGAGCGCCACAACAGCCGGAGCTGAGTATCAATACCCAAGAAGGCGTTCGTGGCCCAACTGTAATTCTCCCTATATAACATGAGGGCCAGTTATTTTGATACAATAAATACAGTTCAAACAACTACTATTTTAAATAAGTGGAAGTCATTAGTTTAACTTAGCGAATCATACTAGTGATTACTAAAATTATGTTGGTGTGATTATAAGCCACGACGTTTTTTCTATGCAATAAATTAAACAAACGTAGAATTAAAGATTGTAATGTAATATAATTTCAATAGTCCTAAAAAAATCTTATTTAATCACGTTTGTAAATTCTTCCTACTACCCCAAGGTTATTCTTAGCGAATTAATAATTAATTTTTTTAATCTTTTTTTTTCGACAATTTTCATAATGCATTATATTTTAACTTCATAGTCAATGAAATATGATAAGATTTTAAATTTTTAAGATAAAATACTACAACCTGGAATGATATTCTACAACACCTTTATTAAAATAAGTGTGGAAATTTTTAATAATTACGTCGAAAGTGTGTATGATAAAGAAATTATATTGAGACTTAGTGTTTTTTTGATGATGTTTATAAATACTCTTATTTAATAATACATAGATTTCAGGTTGTTTAACCTAAAGTATCACGCTTAGTAACACAACCACAGATCTGTGGAAGGAATAAGTTGATACATAAATTGAAGAAATACCCGCAGTCCGTTACGCCGCACTGTTTAAGAAACATTAGGCTTACAAAAGACTAAGTTACACTTGAAGTAGGAGTCAAAACACGAATGTCACACGAGTGCAACGAGTTTGAGCTTACATACATGATTTACCTATGTGTTTTATCCCCACATCCCTTATTCAATTTAATGCAGATGCATTCAGATGCCTAGTCCCTATATTAAACCATTTATAGCCCTGGATTTAACGTACTTACAAATTGAAGAATAAAATGGAGGACGAAATGTTATGATTTAATGTTTTTAATTAAATTTTGGACATTGTTGTATGAATACCGAACAAGTTTTAAGTTGAATTCAGTGGTATTGGGGGTAAAGTGATCACCTTTGGGCTAGATGTTCGTGGGTTCAAACTTAGCCGGAGTCTACGGATTTTTCTCGAGCGATAAAACTCCGTGACACATCATCATTCAGAGGGGAAGTAGAGCCGTTTGTCCCCATTTCAAAAGTGGCATGTAAAAGAGTCCTAGAAGGTATATGAAAATATATTACCGGTAATATTAGAAATCTTTTTATTTATAGCTCATAGAAATTCTCTTGAGCTGATATAATCAGTGGGTTCATATAGTGAACGTTAAATACCTCACATAGGTGACATTAAATGTGGCGTTTAAAGTAGACCTCGAGGTAGCTTACTACTTTTTTTATCTGTTACGTATTGGTTTCGGACGTGTTGGGAAGAGACAGCTCGATTTCGTGTTTGTTGAAGACAAGTTCGTGAGTGTGCAAAAAAGGGGTGTTCAGAGCGGACAAAAGACCTTAAACCACGGAGAGGAGGGAAGAAAGTGCATTATTGTAAACAACAAGGTGTTCAGAGCAGATGAAGCTGAGCTACGGGTTGTTATTAACCTGTCTTAATTTGACCAGAGAAGTTAAACGGTGACACAGCGATTAATTTGAGTTCTGGTGAAGTTACACTGGTTATGAAAAAGAAGGGAAAGCCTAGTATAATCGCCGACGGTTACCAGTATCGTCAACGTAGGCCTAACACTGGATGTGTGTCAAGGGGAAGAAGGATAAATGCCATGGATCAGTGAAAACTACTATTGATATAAGTAGTGATAAAATAATTATGTTGAAATTGGCACCACACACTTGTATACCAAGATCTCTATACTCAGGCCTACGAATTTTTTTACTACTGTGCCAAATAAAAACAAATTGAAAAGTAAAATGTGCAAACTGCACTGAGATACAAGTGGAATCCCACACGAAGTGAGGAAATCCACTTTCCCTCAGATATACTGTAGCATATCAATTTTTTAATGTAAAATTGACATGTACGCCACGAGCCTACATAAAAAAACTAAAATATGATAATTATTATAGCGGAATACAAAGAA
>CABFOW010007649.1:0-22696 GCA_902141385.1 Timema californicum | reverse complement strand
ACTTTAATGCTTCGGATTCAAACCTTGACCTCCCCGTTGAACCAGCATGTAATCTACTGCGATAGTCCTTAATTAAACATAAAGAAGTCATAATTGTATTATGTTATAAGCTTACATTCCAATCGCTATTCCACTATAATATACTTTGAAGTAGCTTAATATATAATCCTCTATTATTGCCAGTTATTATTCTCGTGTAGAGCGCGTAGCAGGTATGAGAGAGAGGAAGATATTTGATTATTTTAAAGACGAAATGTGTATTAGACAGCTCTGTCGAAAACGCAACCAACACTGAACAGTTAGTCAACTCCTATAACATAAACTTGCGAACAACTCTATAAAGGAGGCATGCACACAGGTCGCAACTGAGTCAAATGTTTGTTCTATACCTACCTACCATATCTCCTCTTATATTTTTTAATATGATACGATTAAAAATAACTTCAAATAGCTTTTAAAGGCGTCGAATTAATTTTTTCTATCAGGTAAGGAGCAATCTAAATAATTATCTTCTAGGGGAATTTAATTTTTGTTTAATATCTTAGGTAAGACTACTTCAAATAGATTCTAAGGAAATACAATTTTCACAAAAAAAATGTTGGCCACTCAAATACTTTAAAGGCAACCAATCGTCAAGAGTTTTCCGGGAGGGTCCCGAAAATCTTTAGGCCTGGGGGAGAGAAACATGTTCCTTAAAACAAATTTTTTGGTTAATTAGCCCCTCCCACTAAACAAATAAAGTTACGCATAGCAAAATGGGTAGGAGGCCATTTTTCACTCTCGCTCATAGAAAATCTCGTATGCTTGTATAATAATTCAGTTCAGAAAGTGCACGTTAAATATTTAAAATAAATAAAATAAAAAATATAAAATACTGATAAGGCTGGAATTATCAATTTTTTGTTTGAAGAGAGGGCTTTCACCACCACCCACATAGTTCATTGCTAAATTCAAATAAAGGCATTTCCAACTTGACCAATGAAACACAAAGATATTGAAAATGGTGACCAATCACTGGGAGGGGGATGGGGAAAAGGCTGTTGTTGCCCTGGATACCATCTGATTTCCATAGGAAGCCCGTTATTTGAAAACTGGATAATCATGTTGCCACAACGATGACCCTTCAGACAACCCGGTCGCAATCAGATTCAAATAGGAAGAAACCTTTCCAACAGTTATAAAAGTTACTTAAAACCACTTTCATATGGGTATTCATACGTCAAGACATGTGACATGTGATCCTTTCACATCGGTGGCCAAGTGGTCTAACACGCTACGCTTGTAGTAGGCTATACTTTAATTAACAAGAAGATCGAGGTTCAAACATCAGTCGGGTGTATTGAGGGTGGTTTTACAAAATGGTTTCCCACTCTTCCTCTTCGCAAATGCGGGTACACTTCCTTTGATATAATCTTCCTAATACCTATAACCATTATCGTAATTAGTACATATAGGTATAACCGTTACATAAAGGTATAACCGTTAGTAATAATAACAGTAATAAGGCAACTGTCAGATTTTATAGATATTTATTATTACCTATATAAATAACACTAATAAATAGTGAATTGCTATCAATTTTGACCACAAAAATGTCTAGGTGGCTGTTTCCTTACTGCTGTTTATGTTTTCACAAACTGAAAGCAGTTTGGAGCTGATGGATTTAACCTACTCACCCCCCTTATATATTACCCTATTGCCCCATTGCTCTTTATTTGTAGACTCATCTGCGAAGTGTTCACGAAACTATCAGCCGAATAGTTTTCAGTTGGAAGGTTTTACTTTTTTCTAATCTCAACGACCCACCCTCAGCCATAAATATTCTCACAATACTTTAAACATTGTAATGATGGCAACAAGTAAACTATTATTTTATTGTTTTGTAAGAGATTTTTTTATTTTAAAATCTTCATTTGGGAAGGTGTTGAACCCTCAACTACACCATTATCCTCCCGAATAGGGTATTGAGATTAAACTTAATCTTACAACGTAAGAGATGTTTGTCTTTTGGTATGTATGTATGTATGTATGTATATAAGTATGTATGTATGTATGTATGTATGTATGTATGTATGTATATAAGTATGTATATATGTATGTATGTATGTATATAAGTATGTATGTATGTATGTATGTATGTATGTATGAATGTATATATGTATGTATGTATGTATGTATGTATGTATGTATGTATGTATGTATGTATGTATGTATGTATGTATGTATGTATGTATGTATGTATGTATGTATGTAAGTAAGTATGTATGTATATATGTATGTATGTATGTATGTATATAAGTATGTATGTATGTATATAAGTATGTATGTATGTAAGTATGTAAGTAAGTAAGTATGTATGTATATAAGTATGTATGTATGTATGTATGTATGCATGTATATATGTATGTATATAAGTATGTATGTATATAAGTATGTATGTAAGTATGTATGTATGTATGTATGTATGTATGTATGTATATAAGTATGTATGTATGTATGTATGTATGTATGTATGTATATAAGTATGTATGTGTGTTAGTATGTATGTATATATGTATGTATGTATTTATGTGTGTATGTATGTATGTATGTATGTACAGTGAGATTATCACTTCTTGTGGTCTTACATGACAGTTAGCAGAAGCTAGCATATGGTATCAGTAATGCCAACATTGTTTGAAAGTAAATTTGTCAACATATTTGGAAATAATTATTATTTACTAATTACTACTATTATTATCACTAAAAATATTACCTACCAATCACTTTTAACAACATTCCCCAAAGATTACAGTATAATTTTACTTTCCATTATCAAATTTAAGAAAAAAATATCTAGTAAATTCATTCTAGATTTTCTTTTACCTCTTGTGGAAAATATTGGTTAAATAGAGCGTAAAATTTTACATTTAATGGTACTAAAATCAATTTTTAATATTTTTATAACTGCCCTCGCATATCTTTAACATAAATACTTGGTTTGGGATAATAAAGAAGAAAAAACATACAAAACTTTTGTGAAATAACATAAAGATTAAATTTTGTAGACACGAGTATTATTACAACTCGCCGTCCAACCTAAAATAAGTTCCACTACGTCATCAACTGGAAGCATATCTTCTATCCAGTGGCTAAATATGTTTTCAGCATAGGACCACTGTAACGTTTTCTTGTCTTTAATAATTAATTTGAATTAAACAGAAAAAGAAAACTTCAATACTAAATAACTAACCAAACGGTTATTCTCATACCAAAAACTAACAATATTAAATATACAATATGGCAGTGAATTATCTTATAAAATACAGTTAATAAAACCACGTTCGTGAGTCAACAAGTTGAAGAACAAAATCTTTTATAATTGAGTACTATTGACTTGTATTTAGGCGTGTCTATGCTAACGTTAATAATTTTACTACAAATTTTAATAATACAGTGTTTTTTTAAAATATTAATTCGGCTACTTAGTAATCTGTGTGTTTCTTTTGTGAATATTATTTCGGTGTGTGAGCGTGTTATCCTTGGAAATTAAACGGTTTTTTAGTGATCTTGGAATAATTATTTATCTAATATAACATTAAAACGTGCGATAAAAAGTTATCTAGTTTTTCTCAGTGATCGATATACATTATTTGAAAATTTAAGTGTTTCAAGACTATAAAAAAATATTTTAACCCCAATATTGTGTTGTGTTGCCCTCTATGCTAAACCTTGAGTTTTAGGAATTTTATAGTGTTCCAAAAAATCTGTGAAGTGTAATAAAAAATACTTGCGAGTCTTTCTCCAGTGTTGATTAAATAAATACCAGGCTAAGACGTCAAGTGAAAAGTTATTGTAGTTTTATTAAAGACTTTGTTATAACTGTTTAAGAGTAGGCATAGTGAATTTAATCCGCACAGCGACGTTGGTAGGTTTGTTTGTTTATTAATAGTCCTTTACAAAACATTAATTAAACGGGAATTTATTAAGATTTTAGCACAATATAATTCTCAAATTTTCTTCTGGTTCTTAAATTTCATTTTACGTTGTCCATGATTAAGGTATTTTTGTACTGAANGGGAATTTATTAAGATTTTAGCACAATATAATTCTCAAATTTTCTTCTGGTTCTTAAATTTCATTTTACGTTGTCCATGATTAAGGTATTTTTGTACTGAAACATGTCGGAAGAATATAAATCAGCATCATTCTAATGTATAATTACCACAAGGAGTAATGGGACTAAGCCAAGATAAGGATTAGATTTTATACATAACCTGAAAACTAAAATTCTTATATTCTTCAAAAACGTTGTAAAAAGAACATTTTCATTACTTTATTAAACTTCATTCGGAAATGCTAACCCACTAATTCAGTTTTATTACATAATTTACAACTCTGTTGACCTTTAAACTTTGTTTTTGTCCTTAATTTGTTGTATCCAAAATTTGTAACTAAATTATAATATGTTATATGTGTATTTTAGACTTGTCGTCAACCCATGTTTTAATTCAATGTTATACCAATTTGTTGAAATTTTTTATATATGGCATTTTGTTGCTCATTAAAAGCAAAATATAATCAATATTTTGAATATTAAAAGTAATTTAATTCATTTTTAAATTTTAAAATTATATAATTCAATTTTCCAGCTCTATCTCTTTGGTTGTACCATATTACTTAATATTAATTAAGTTATAACTTTTAACCAAAGAGTAATATTTATTTACCGACTAGCCTGATGTATCCTGCTTCGTCCGGGAGAATAGTTTAGGGTGGAATTATTAAAAAGTTTAAAAGGTGCAAAAAAGGGTATAAAAACAAATCTTTTTAAAAACAGTTAAGTAAAAAGAGTAAAAAGTGTTCAAAGGATAAAGGGTATTATGGGAGAAAGAATAAAAAGTAAAAAGGGCAAAAAGAGGGTGAACAGTAGAAGGTGAAATGAGAGTTCCAGCCAACTTTCTCCCATAAGGTTAATATTGATCCTCCACATTACAAAGTTGGATCATTTTCTCCCACATTGATCCTTCGCATAGAGTCGGTGGGTCACTTTCCCAAATAAGAAAAGCATTGATCAGTGGCAGATTGGGAAATATTATTTTGGGGGTTAACTATATTTTCGAATTTTAGCATTGATCCTCCTCACTGCAAAGTTGGATCATTTTTTCCCACATAGACCCTTCCTATAGTCAGTGAGCTACCTTCTCTCATAAGAAGGGTCTAAACTACAGGCTCAATGACTGAGGGATGATAGAATAATTTTGATTGGAAAGGTCTAAACTACGGGCTCGAACTATAGACCATGAAGGAAAAACAGTTTTGAGAAACCTAGTTTTATAAAGCCGTTCTCATTCTACTTCATAACGAAAACAATTTATAATGCCTTTCGCATTCTCAATTACTCCCTTCATAACTAAAATGGTATATAGCTCGATACTCTAGTTTTATAAGGCCTTTAGTTTTAACTCTTTAACGAAAACAGTTTATAATGCCTTTCGCATTCTCAATTATTCCCTTCATAACGAAAAAGGCATATAGCTCGATACTCAACCTTTTTCCGTATGAAGGAACTAATTGAGGATGAGAAATACCTCTACTGCCCAATTTTTCTCACTATATGGCATAGAATGAAATTTATTAAGAAATGAATAGATGTTTGACGTATCATAATAATTTACTCGTAAATAACGATATATTGAAGGATTCAGACAGTAAAGCATGTGTTACTCGTACATTATTTACAATATTTATTGACTTTATTTCTAAGTGTACCAATTGGAGGTGAAATAATTGTGCACACACATGTCTTGTTACTCGCAGACAAATAATGTTTATAATTTGATATAAAGGTTTTAACCTTTGTCTCACTGTGTGTAGGATTTCATCAAATCCTCGTTGTATTCTCTGGTGTGAATTTTGCCTTCCACGTCTAAAGAAGCGTCAGCGAAAAATTAGTTAGGTCATCTATCATTAAGATTTAATATATTTGTTCTCATCTAACACGCGCTACAGATAAGGTTTTATCTATTTGTTTTCATACAACACGCTTGATTAAAATGGTCTTCCTATGTAAGAACTGTTCAAAATCTTTTACCAAACTTACCAACCTGGTACGTCATATACGTTTACAACACGGCAGTGGACTTAAAAAATGTGATGAGTGTGGACAAGTTTTTAGTCGGAGTGATAACTTACAGTGACATGTTTCCTAACATAGTCGGGAGGTGAAGTCCTTCAAGTGTTAAAAATGCAGTAAAATATTTTCACGGTGGGATAGTCTATTACGACACAAACTAAAGAACTGTACTGCGGAAGGAGCAACTTCACTGGGGAATGTTGCCAACGTTTCAAAGTCAAGAGAGCAGAAATCTATTGAGAATCTCAATATTGATGAAGGTTATGACCCCTGTAATTTTTCAGAAGTTTTGAGAGGTACAGTCAAAATCATTAAGCTCTATCCCTCGAAAGACTCGCTATTTTAGTCTTTATTAACGAAATTAAAAGGAAGTTGGAAGCAACGCTTATCCAACAACTTAATGTAATGGGTAATCTTAAATGGTATACATCTGCTGTGTACAGTACTGTTGGAGGGGAGGGAGAGGAAACAATCACCCCTACTTTCGCAGTAAGTGTATGGTCACTCTAAGTCCTAACGAATTAAAATTACAGATTGAGGGCGCATGCACTTATATGATTGAAGCAGCTTCTTCTTTCCACCACAAAGGTAATGGTTGGTCTGAGGACCGTGTAAAATACTTAGAGCTTAAACTAGCTAAATATGTTCCTTTGGCTGCTTTCAGCTATATTCCATTACCAGAAGAGTTGGGAAATAAGAATGCTCTAATAAATATAGGAAATGCTGACAGTAAATGTTTTCTTTGGTCTGTGCTAGCATTTCTATACCCAGATGACAATCATGCTAATCGAGTGAATAAGTATATATCACTGGAAGGTAGACTAAATATGGATGGTATTTAACATCATGTGCAAATACCACAAATAAATAAGTTTTAAAAACAAAATAATGTATCTATTAATGTGTACGGCTACCATAGGGAAATATTCCCTTTAAGAATAACTAAGGCTAGTCGTGACAATCACGTGGATTTGTTATTTCTTTCCAATGTGGATAGGGGACATTATTGTCTTATTAAAAACTTCAGCAGATTGTTAAACTCGCTGACCAGACACAATGGTGAATTATACTATTGCAAATATTATTTGCATGGTTTTTCCAAGGAAAATCTCAGGGATGAGCATATTGAACGGAGTGCTGATTTTGATGATCAGAAGATACAGATGCCTAAGGAAAAGGATAAGATATTGAAATTTTTTAAATATGTTAAAAATCCCGTATGTGATCTATGAAGATTTTGAGTGCTTTAATATTAGAATATCAGGGTGTGCACCTAACCCCAATCACTCATCAACTACAAAAATGACGAAGCATACATCATCAGGATTTGCGTATGTAGCCGTCGATTCGGAAAACCTTCTAGTGCCTATAGTGGTTAAAATGTTATAGATACCTTTCTTCATAAACTTGTTGAAGAAGAAACCATGATCATCGAGATGAAGAAAAATGTTGTCCCTATGCGCATCATCCCTGAACAAAAAAAGAATTTATTCAAGCTAGCTTATGTAGTATCTGCAAGAAGGAGTTGGACAAGACTGCGACCGTGATCACTATCATCTCATTGGAGCTTATCAGGGTGCATCTCATAATAAGTGCAATATTCGGTTTCAATATACCAAGAAAATACCCGTCGTTTTACACCATTTAAAAAATTATGTTGCCCATATTATCATGCGGAAAATTGGGACGCTTACAGACAGAAGAATATCATGTATTTCAAACAATATGGATAATTATATATCATCCAATCTTGGCTATTTACATATTATTGACTCGTTCCAGCTTTTAGCACATCTCTTGAAAAATTGGTTGAAAATTTGTTGCATGTTGGGAAAACTCAATTTAAAATACTCCATGAAAATATCCCTTTCGATAAAGTCGATCTACTGCTACGAAAAGGTATGTTCCCTTAAAGACTATATGGATTGCACCAGTGAAATGAAAGATAGTCAATTACCACCAAAATCCGCATTCTATAATCGGATGCACCAAGAAAATATTTCAGAAAGTGACTACGCTCATCCTAAAACTGTGTGGGAAAACTTTGAAATGAACACTATGGAAGATTATCAAATTTTATATGTTTTAAATGGCATTCTACTTTTAGCAGACGTCTTTGAATACTTTCGCTCTTTGTGTTTTGAGTACTATAGATTAGACTGTCTAGATTTTTGCACAAGCCCTGGACTAGCATGGGCGGTACTTTTAAAGATGACCAAGGCTGAGTTGGAGCCACTAACTTACATTAAAATGCATTTATTCATTGAAAAATGGATACGTGGTGGGGTGTCTATGATTTCTAATAGACATTCTGAACAAAAAAAACCCGATATAAAGGATTTTAACCCTGAAAATGAGGTGAGTTATATCACATACTGGGATTGTAATAATCTATACGGGGCTGTTATGTATGATTGCCTTTCTCAGAGTAATTTTAGGTGGTTGAACAAGACTGCAATAGCAGAGTTCAATATAATTTCAGTTGTTTATGATAACACTATGGGTTATATATTAGAAGTAGATCTAGAGTACCCGGAAGAAATTCATGACAATCACAGTGACTATCCACTTGCTCCTGAAGAAGTTATAGTTGCTCCTGAGGTGTTATCCCCATTCTTTAAGTATATACTATCCAAGCTGATTCCTCCCGCCAGAGGGAAAACAGAAAAGCTAGTTCCAAACCTAAACCATACACAAAATTATCGGTGCATTACCGTAATTTAAAACTGTAAATTTCCTTCAAAAGATACACCGTGTCCTAACTTTCAATCAGAGCGCTTGGCTGAAGCCATATATTGATTTTAATACATCCCGATGAAAAAATGCATTAAATGAGTTTGAAAAGGACTTTTTTAAACTCATAAACTCATAAACAATGCACTATTCGGAAAGTCGATGGAGAATCAAAGACATCGTGTAAATGTTTGATTACTAAATAATGAAAAAGGTCTGAAGAATCGTAATGCTTCACCAGCATTTATTGCTTATACAATCTTCACGGATTAGTTAGTTGGGGTTCACATGAGTAAAATAAGTCTACTATTGAATAGGCCTATCTATGCAGGCTCAGCAATCTTAGATATAAGCAAGGTTATCATGTATAACTTTCATTATAATTATTTTAAGAGAAAATATGGACAAAATGCAAAGTTCTTATTCACAGACACGGACTCCCTCTGCTACGAACTGAAAACAAAAAATTTGTATGTCAATATGTTTGATAATACAAACCGATACGACACTTCAGACTATCCAGAAACACATTTTTTCACAGTGCGTGCAATAAAAAAAAAGCTCTCTGTAAAATGAAGGATGAGATGAATGGGGAGTGTATTCGAGAGTTTGTGGGACTTCGACCGAAGCTTTACTCCATTCAAACGGAGAGTCTTGAGGAGAAAAAAGTAGGTAAAGGTGTATCAAAAACAACTCTCAAAAAAAGAAAATTAAACATCTTCACTATAAAAAATGATTAAAGCAGGGGATTTTACACTATGTCAATATGACCATGATAAGAAGTGATAAACATCAATTGTACAGTATCTCTTTGAATAACTTGCATCTTTCACCAGGAAATAATGGATGTGACACTCTTGCATACGGTCACTACAAAATAAGACAAATGTGTTTACCAATGGAGACATAAAAAAAATCGCCCTTTATACTGTATTACGTAAATAGCTTGAGTTCTTGTGAGTATCATAGCCTGATTTCATCAGGTGAAACAGCACAGCTTTGTCTAAATTAAATAGTTTAGTTAAAATTAATTATAGGTAGGAGATTACGTTACTTACTTCCCCGCAGTGTCTCCTGGGAAACTTTTTAATAAACGGCTCAACGAGTAACACCCAATACGTAGTAATTATATAATAAAATATTTGTGATTTATAAAAGCTTTATCAAATTAATGGTGTAACTATTTTAGAAACACCTGGTTTACCACCCGCCTTCCCCACCCTAAATATTTTTTCCCAATCCGCCATTGAGCAATGCTATTCTTATGAGAGAAAGTAACTAACTGACTATAGGAAAGATCTACGTGGGAAAAAATGATCCAACTTCGAAGTGAGGAGGATCAATGGAAAAGTTCGAAAATATGGTTAACTCTTAAAATAATATTTCCCTATCCGCCACTGGTCAATGCTTTTCTTATGTGGGAAAGTGACCCACCGACTCTATGCGAAGGATCAATGTGGGAGAAAGCGATCCAACTTCGTAATGCGGAGGATCAATGTTAACCTTATGGGAGAAAGTGGGCCAGAAATATCATTTCACCTTCTGTGAACAGTAAATACAACACGTTTTAGAACTTTTTTTTATCACTTTTATGTTAAATTTTTGGGCTCTTACCCTGTTTACTCCTTATATCCTTTTTAAACCTTTTGCACTGTTTACCCTTTAAGCACCCTTTACCCGTTTTATACCGTCTGCACTTTTTACCCTTTTGGAACTTTTACTCTTTTTATTATGTTTCCTTTTTTTATTCTTTATGCACTTTTCGCTCTTTTATACTTTTCCCCTTATAGCCTTTTTACCCTTTAGTTCCTTTTAAAAACTTTTGAGTTTTTCTAAACTTTTTATCAATTAAAAAATTGATTATACATACTTGTTACCCTTTTTTGTACTTAATTCACTTTTTAAACCTTTTCATAAGAAGTACCCGGCTCTGACAAATAAAATATGTTAGTGTAAAAAGGAAAAAATTGTCAAAAAGGGTTACATTTAAATCGAATCAATATTTTTCTTAAAAAAAGTAATAAGACAAAAAGTATTAAAGGATAAAAATGGTACTAAAGGAAAAGGGAAATAATGTTAATACGGGGGGAAAATAAAATTAAAATAAAGAGGGTATAAGTGGTAGAAATCAAACAGAAAAGTGGTGTTCTTTACTAATTGTATCAATTTTGAATTCTCCCATTTCCCAGGCTTAGATTTTGAAATTCGAAATGTTCAAAGGTCATTCGGCTCCGTCAAGCCAAAAGTCTGGTCCCAAAATTTAGCCTATGCATTCGATAAATCTTTGGTGCTCTGTATAATATTTGTACTACACAAGTTTTAAGCTTTTGTTAAAATCATATGCCCTTTTGGAGGGAAGGTAAGGGGTAGATGACCAGCTTGGATCAACTCTTCCCCACATCATTAAAATACAGCAATTATCAGGAATGTATTAATGTATTTATTGTAATATGATCGAGGGTTAGGGTGTGGAGAGAATGATATGGGGGTTTTGTCTCAATGTTTTATGATAAAGTCCCCAATAGGTGATTCCAAGAATTTTTCTTTGAACACTGAATACCTCTTGAAGCAGTTTAATGTGTTTTAAAACATAATTTGTTTTGTACCTGATAATAATATTATAATATGGGAATAGTCTAGATATTTATGAAGAATTCAAAATTACATTAATAATTTATCTTAAGTTGTGGGTGTAGGAAACGTGAGAAAAGATCATGTTCTTGGTTTTTATATCAAAACATTTTTGTCCAATTATTGCACCAGTATAAAAATAGAGTTTAATTCTCTCTATATGCTGATATAAACATCTCTGGAATATCTGTAAAGGGTGTTCTGAAATTGTATGACTACTTTTCCCCTTCATTAAAAAGTTTCTTATCTAAAGCTGCTAGGCTCATGAAAGATATTGAACAACTTTTAATATCATCATGTGAATAAAATTAAACTATATATTTGTACTGGAAAAATGTTTAATTTATTTTGTTCAAAAAGTTTTGATATAAAAACTGCAAAATCACTGACCTTTTTTCGCCCACCGGTATACTGTAGCCTTGACCATGACAGTAGCCTATAATTACACTAAAAGCCCAACAATAATAATACAATTGCAATGTAAATACACCTTAACATAAAAACACCCATTCCTAACGTCATACCAATTTTGTTAATGACGCAAGCATGAGGATAGATGGAGGAGACATGCTTGTGAGTAGGAGGTCAATGTCAGTAGGAAGGTCCTCACTTTCCGTTAATGAACTGGGGATTCCCCAACAAACAGGCATAACACATATGCTCTTTCTTACATGCCACATACTAGATAATAATCTTATTTTAGCGTGTAGTCCAAAATATTCAGTGTCCGGGTTTAATGTCATGTGTATATAAAACAAACAAAAAACATAATAGAAAAATACCTAAAGTGTAGAATGTGAGAGTACACTGACACTTTTAACTCAGTCATTAGAGCGTTTGCCTACTTATCTAGGAGTTCCGGGTTAGTTTCTTGGACAAGGCCGATAAATTGTCATGGTTAGATTAGTAGTATTTTTTTAATTTTTTTTTCAAGAATGGGCCATCTGCCCAGGTTTTAGTTGACGTGTGGGTCCTAGAACTAAATTAATCTGCTAAAAGATTGTAGATGCCCAGTTTAACGTGAGTGAAAAACATACATCTCCTATCTACGTTAAGAGAGGTTGTCGGTGACAGCAAGGAAATGCTAACCTGTATCCATTGATCAAACCATTTTATGATCTGTCAAACCATATGTTGAGTTTTTATCAATTTTTGGAGTGAACGCTATCACAACAAACAATTTGTTTGTAATATTATGACATTCAGTTTCAAACGTTTTAACATTAATGAAACACGAAATTAGGAAAATAACCGTTTATATGTTTCTTTAAGATGGAGAACCAGCTGAAAAAGGGAGGAATGTTGACGTCATACGAACCGTCTTCGGGTGGGTTCATGTACATTTGTTTACAAAATAAAAACGTTTTATTTTGTGAATAATATTATGTATGGTTCTTTCTGTAAGTTATAAAAACCATTTACTAATTTTGGTGGCCAGTTATAAGAAGATTTAAGTGTGAATATAATATTTTTTAATTTATTATATCATGTACCATAGTAGTGGTTTCCAAAGCTTTTTCTTGTGGACCTCTTTTGTTTTTATAAAATATTCTCGGGTCCTCACATAAATATAGATATTCGTATTATAGATACCTAAAAATAAGAATGTACATTATTTAATTGACTTATTCGAGGTATTTAACCTGCAATTTCTGAACCGAATGTTTATGTAAGTCCACTAGATGTTCTATGGGCGAGAACAGGTCAAAAAGAAAGAGAAAATAATAATAGAAAAATGTTGAGAAAAGTCATCTTGTTTTACTAAATATAGGCTGAATTTAGACGTAACAACAATGGAAGTAGGCAGCTTTAAGTACGAATGTGTACAACAAGTTGCATATCACCAGGCGGGCACTTTACAGCAGATGTTCAAAATTCCTTCCCTGATTCTGTCACAAAAGTATATGTCGGTTGTATTTGATGCGGGCTCACTCATTAACAACGTTGTTCGCGGGCGGAAACTTCTGCCCATGTAATGATATGCAACTTGCTGTACACGTAGTACTTAAAAATTGCCTACTCCCGGCGTTATTTCGTCCTACTTCATCGTTCATATTTTAGTAATACAAGATAACTTTTCCGGACTCTTTTTTACTAGGATTTTCTGCTTTTTTTCTGCGATTTATTCCAGGCTATAATCTATTTATAATTTTCTATCAAGAAGTCATTTCATGCTGGAAAGCATTCATACGCTATTTTTTCTACATATTTCTTCCAAAATTCAAGTTTACTATCCAAAGACGCTATTTTGTCCCTTGTTGCAATAATCGACAAACTATCTACTTGACATGACATATTTAGTTAATTAAATCTTGTAAAAATGTCTGTTAAGTAAACCAGTTTCATAGTTAATAGGTATTTACCAAATAAGGAGAAATATGAAATGGGCAATCAATAAAAAAAAGAATAAATTTACGAATGAAGTTCAAAAACTCTAACGAGAACTTTTTCCCTAGACAGCCATTTTATTTCTGTATGAAGAAGCAACGTTGTGTGTTCACTGATAATTTATTCACAAAGTAATTTACACAATCTGCTATTAAATTAACTTGTGTTAGTGTTGTTCAATATAGTTACATCATCATCCAACACAGTTTTTAATGTATGCTTCCGTCGTTTTGACGAGCAATTTTGTATGGAGCACACAATGATTACCAGAACAAGATGGCTCTAAATCTTTTATATGCACCATGATCTTTTCCGTTTTTCCTGTTGTTGCTCTGGTTTCATAAGTGCACACATCAACACACATTTTCCAACTGATTAAATGTTCTATCATGTAAATATTTATGACTTTTAAGCATTTATTTTCCAGTTATACTTCTTTCAAGAGATTTACAGAGCAACAAATCTTCTTCAATTTTATTCTGGAACAAGTTGCACACAAACACAATAAATACAGCTTGCCCTTACATGTCTCTTGATTCTTCAAGCTGCAACGAAAAAGCAAAGCTACATTTAAGTCTCAACACCAATTATTTTTCTCTTTCTGTTAACAGACCTTAAATGAGACGTTTAACAATATTTCTAGATATCTGTATTGTTTCAAGTTTATTTTTTGTTTGCTCATCAAACACACATGTTGCCATTTCGAGTGCGCAAGTCTTAATTAGGGTTTCACCGATTTTATAGGCGTCTCCTGCAAGTGCAATATGGTATCTCACTTTGTAGGAAGACTCTGTAACGCTTTCATGGTCGGTTTTTGAACTTTCCACCATAAGAATCTGACACTATGTTAATGCCCCAATATTACGTTTGAATAAACAAACATCCTTGTCCTTTTAATCAGTGATTAGTGTCACGATGTCTAAGAATTTTGGCAAGTAGTATATGATAACACTTCGTTCCACAAGACGTGTAGTGCATAGGAGGAAATATTGTCCCCTCTATACAAAAAATCCAGAGACAAATAGGAATCATTGTACTTCCATTTTTTACAACTTTCTGTGGTTTTAAAACTACCGATACTAAACAGTGACGTAACACGTTGAGCTTCACTTACACAACAACGTTGGTTACACTGATACTTGCTTTAGTAGTACTTGATTGTTTACTTAAAATATCGCTTTTTAGTCAATGATCCATGATAAATCATCATGAATACACATACACAGATTGATTGCCCCTTATTAATATATAAATACCACGAGCACATGGTACTTACAAAATGTGGCGAGTACTGTGTTGAGCACGAACGAGAAAGAAAATGGGTAATTATGTCACTAAACTACGATATGTATTGATAGATAAAACAACTGATGTAAACTACGGTGGTTCACTCTGAAAATAAAGATATATTTAACAGAGGGCTTCTTGGCAAGATATTCTAACGGTCATATGAAATAAACATACAGTCAATTAAAGAGCTTTTGTTATTATTTTTATAAAAATATTATTCCTTTTTTTTTAATTTCAAAGTATTCACTATATAAATTAATCCACGGGCCCCTATGAGCTGCTCATGGATCCCTTTGGATCCATGCAGTACAGTTTAGGGACCAATGTACTATAGTATCTCTTGCTGCCACAACAGTAAAACAAAAAGAACAACAGTTTTATAATATATTTTGTTCTTTTAATAGGTTATGAAAGCTCCATTTAAACAGTAAACCTAGGTGAAGTATTATTAGAACCGTTTGATAATTATTTTTATTGATAATCTGGTATTACCAAGCAAATAATATCCATTTCCGAATAGGTTGATATTAATCACATTCAAACAATGTTCGCAATAAAGAAAATTCTGCTTGTCGTCAAATACCAAGTCTCCTACAGGGTATCTTAGAGTATTATTAGGGCCTTATTGAGTAGGGTGCCTTGGGAGCTAAAACCGCTTCAATAGGAGAATATTATTAGTAAAGTATTTGTTATATTCCTCGTCAATGTTCAGGATATTAGTTTATTAGAGTCATACAATCCATTACACCTACACATACTCTAGCATGTCAATCAGACAGATTGGACAGCTACAAGTAAAAATCAATATTTTTATAATTTATGCAAGAAAGAAACTATATCAACATATTTAATTGAATCTACCTCGAAGTTTATTTTCTCTGACTAGATGCAGTCTAATAAAATTAAGTATTTCCCTACATTCAAACATGTGGTTGGTCAAAAATATTGTCTTTTGATAAATACTGTAGCAGTTGTGAAAGAAGAGGATTAATATTATCATATTTATGAATAAAATACGTTAACGCAGACCCTTTGCCATTGGATTATGTCCGATAAATCTACTTACGCTTGCCATGCTGTCCACAAGAAAAAATAGTAAAGTACATCTATGTCACAAATTCTCATAAAAATAATAACGGATCCTAAATCATATAGTCATACCAGAGATATTAAAATAGAAATTGCTCACATATCCACTCACCCTGTCAAGATGTTCTTCGATTGAATTTCCACATGGTAGAAGAAAATTATTCAAAGATGGCAGCCACACGTGCTTACATTATAACACCTGACTAAGGAAAGGAGTGCATATCGAGTTCGACCTACTGACCCACTCCACTTCAAGAGACTCTAGCGGTGAGCCAAGGAAGATTGTTCCTCCCTTTCCCCGCAAGGGTATTTCTCTTGTTATTTTCTCTTTCTGCCCACCTTCGTCCGTATTTCATCTTTCTATGTTCCTATGTTTATCACCTTCTCTGCTTTGTTCCGTTTGTATAAGATTTATCACTATATAAAGACCCCCAGCCAGTTCCCCATTACAGCAAATTTACTGCAACCCGGCATTGAAGGAAGAACTTCTGCACCACATCAAAGAACACGACGACCATAAAGCTTGGGCCGTCGGATACGCTGCCGCCATGGATATGATGACGGACTTTCGATTAAAAAACCGTCAAGCTAGAGACGTCGGATCCACCGCAGCCATGGATGGGGCCACGGACTTCGTTCAATTAAGTATCATTAAATAATCAAACGAGTCCTTATGACTTGAAATCTAGTTTTGGTATTAAAAATAGGCAATATCTATTTCCTCCTTGTAATATTATGTATATAGTCGGAGATGATTTTCGTTTGTTTTGAGAGTATGTCGAATTGACAATGGATACACTGCAAGTCTTTTTGACTTCATAACTTAAAGTTTTATTTTGTTGTTTAAATATTGTGTCCTCCAGAATGATAATTATTAGTTTCATGTATTATACATTAGTCCTAGAGACTATGTTGCTCTGTATATTTACCATACTGTATTTACGTCACGAGCCTTGGGCTTGGAATACAGTAATGTATTAGTTGGAGACTTGCTAAACTTCCACAAGTTCCATTAGTCTAATTTGACTCAATGTTTCGCATGACACCGTAAACGTCATGTATACCTGTTTAATTCTTAGATGGCTACAACCAGGTCGTCTGTATTGGATTACATACCTCAGTTGAGTTGGTGGAATTCTTTATTTTGTGTTGGTTAAGCAGTGACGCTTCCCGCACGGTATTAGCTTCGGTGAGCAAACCGAGGAACTGTTATAGAGTCATAGTGGGGTTCGTGAAAATAATACCTTTTTTCTTTGCCAGGTTTTTGGGTTCCTATTGTTTTAGTGTTACTCTTAGTTTATTTACAACTTGGTTTTTGTGTACTATAGAATGCGTTGGCAGTACCTTAAGGGAAAGAGACCAGCCATAGTACTATTTTGTTGACACCTGCTTATTAGCCATCGACCACTATAATAAAGGAACTTTTCTATTGTTTATCAGTATACTAAATGTTTTAAAGAGTTTAATTTACAACCCAGACTGGCTTAACCGATTTAAAGTTATGTATGTAATTATATTATGTTCTATATTTTGTTTTTAACTACTTGATTATTTTCTTCTTTAGAGAAATTCATCCAGTATCCGGGCTCCTGCACAGCCTTGGTAGCTACAGCAAAATAATCAAATTCACAAAGTCTTATTGCCTGCACTAAAATTCAAAGTCCAACCCGTAATATCATTGTAAACCTTATTTTGTTATATCTGTTCTTTTTATGTTTAATAAATCTATTTATTGTTTAAACTTAATTCATTTTATATAAATTGTATAACCAGTAGAGGTCAAACCTTTCAATACAACTATGCTTTAAAACCCTTCCAATTGCTTCAAGACGGAGATTCAATGTAAAAAAGGTTAATATAGCCTCTATGACAGGGGATGGCAATAGGTATATCGCACAGAAATTTTTGGTCGATCACGTAATAAAACTATATCATCACGAAAAGGCAAGCTTACCTTGCATTATTCCACTATGGTACAGCTTATAAGATAGGGCCATAGTGGAATCAATCAAGGTAAAACTGCTACCTTTCATGGTAAACGGAGTGTAAATTTTATTTGTTTTAATTATTTGATATAAAAGCGGGGACATAAGTATTGGAGGAAATATTGAATTTAGGATATGAATACAGGATATATGGAAAAATAATAATTAAAAGTAATGTGGCTAGACGAAGAGTGATAGCACGACCTTTGATAAATGTAATAGTTGATCGGGGCCCCAAAAATGTTGCTGAAACTTTCTCTAGGAGGACTTTACCACGAGCACCTGCGTGCTTTCTACAGACCTACAACTTTGTTTAATCTATAACTAGTCTCCCTATTTAACTAAGAACTAAGTATTCGACTCCCAGTACAATCGAAAAATTCTTCACTTCTCAAATTAGGGGCTAACATTTCTTCCCAATTATACATTGATGATATGAAGAATGGGTGCCAGTGTCACTTTTAAACTTAATTTAGTTTATAAATCGTATATCAATGATATTCTCCTACTCTCCGCATCTCTATACCAATAATGCCTTATCGTACATTTACACTGATGGGGTAGGGATGAAAGAAGTTAAGCTTTAGAGAATGTGTACACGCTTTTTGAAGAAGAGAGCGGTGACCTACCAGGAGATAAATAGTACACCCGGCTGGGACTCAAACCTCTAAATCACCAGCAAACCAGACAATACGCCTTTGCCCACGTGTCCACTGGTGTGGCTAATGAATTATAGACAAATTAAATACATCTATCACCCACTTCGGTGGCTGCATATCCTAAGGCGCTACTCTCGTAATAGACTGACTCCCGATTACGGGGATCGAGTGTCATTCGGGTGCACTGAGATTGTTTTTTTCCCTAAATAGTATTTCATTTTACTTTCACGCAAATGCGGGTGCACTTCCTTTAGACTAAACCTTCCTAATCACATTAGAGTAAATAGTACATAGAAGTATAAACCAAACGGGTAGTAAGACGAGGTGGTAAAAAAATACATCCATCCTTTTCGATTAATTTCCATTGGAATGTTTCATTGCGAGCCTGTGGTCGACTAGTGCTACTATTACGTATATTTATAATTTCACTTCTCACAAAATATTTGAAATTATTCCAGGACTCCTGGGTTTAATTCCCTTCACATGTTCATCACTGTGAGAGTAGACATTAATAATTTTATGATGTCTATAAGACCTCGGAAGTCAATCAGCCATCTAGAGAAAAAAACAACGATACTAAACTAAACCGTAGTAATTCATACCAGGATCTTCAGTTTACTCTGTAATTATTATCATTACAGAATTGTCCATTACAATAATTGAGCTCTTGACGTGGTATGTTTGCTACCAGTAAATTTCCATTCTATGAGGTAATGTATTTGAAGGATATAATTCAATAATATCCTATTAAAAGGTATAGTAATAAAGTGTTTTTTTTTATCTTATGAAGTTTGATGTAGTGTTACTATATATAGTCCATTCCTCACTGGAGTTAATAGATGACAGAAAGAGTTATCAGATATACTCTTATCCCAGCAACACGCTTGTCACTAGTCTAGTCTAGTTCACTCTCTCTTCGTGTTAAACAACTTTTTCTCATCCCCCTCCCACCCAAGTATTTGTTTACTTACCTATACAATAAATATAATCAAAATACCGTACTAATAATATTGAAATCTCAAGAATTGGTGTTGCTGTCATTTTTATATCATCATCCGACTATTTTCCCACAATTGATATAGCTTCATGTANCTTTTAATATCTCCATATAGCCCCAACGTGGCACCCAATTACACGAATATTGATAAATAGTTAGATTTTTCCCTTGTAGGTGATCAATCAACCTGATTGACACGCTACATTTGAAACCTGTTTGTTAAAAACATGATTATAGTCGTCTTAAGACACCTTTTAATCTGTCAGTACATATTTCTCTATCATCACACTCATGGTCCTATTTTATTTGATTTACTTTTCACTATATCATAACACTAAAAAATGTCCCCATTTATTAACAAAAAACCTGGGTTCTATAATAATTATTTCTCTAATACACCTCTGCTTCAGTGTGGATAAATGAGAGACTGATACAAACATTATTTTAACCAAGCCAAGATTTGAATTCTTTTGCAAGCTCCCTTTATATAATTCCACTTTCTACTGTATTTGAGTTGAAACGTTAAGCTTCTCTGGTAATGTTGCTCGTTTTTGAAGCCACTTGTATTATATTTTGTAAGTTGAGTTGGTGATGATGATGATGAATCCCCTGCTTGTTGAGTTCCACTTTATATTGTTGTTTTTGTAAAGGTGGTGAAGATAGGGGCCTCTCGGAGGTTGGAGTCTTGTTGTGTCCCGCCTTGTTAATGTGAGTAAGGGCTGGGCTCTTATTGTATAAATAATTGCTTTGTATCAAATTAATATTCTTTATTTCTTATATTTAAAGTTAACTGTGAACGATGTAATTTGGTTGTCAGCATTACAAAAATAAATATCTCTATTCACCCAACTGAGACAAGATTTTCTAGCACATATGGATGCTTTAACTTTTAAATTTTGAAAATATTCATTAATTTTAAAATATTTGAAGTGTGGAAAATGCCGATTAGAATGATTACCGAATGAAATTCTATTCAATTGCAGAGTACAGTCAAATTTCCATAGGAAAACCCTTTTAGACAATTAATCACACTTTTTTTTGCGGCCGACATTGATAACATTCTACTATATTGTTAGTGTTAGTGATAAATGCAGATCACATGTTCCGAAACATGAGTTCGGGAAAGTTGGTTTTTTATCCTTTACAGCTGTCAGATAAGGTTGTTAACTTGAAGATTGGACAGTGGCTCTACTATAGCAGACTACTTATAAGAATGACCTTAACTTTCGGCTGAGGGTGCTAGAAACTTATTCCTATCTTAATCCTAAGGTAGTTACTGTACTGGCTTGCTGACCTTAGTTCAATTAGGTGTGTTTCTGATTACGCCCCCCACCCCCCACACCGCCTGGCTCCTTAGTACTTCTGAACATAAACTCGAAGAACACAATTGGAAAGGTACAATAACTCTAACAACCGGTTTAAGTTTGAATTAAATATATCAGTAAGGTTAATCAAAGGTTTTAAACCTCTTTAAATGAATAATATGTATCGGAGAGTGCCGTAGACCATTATATATAATCTTGGACAAAAAAGAAGAAGATAATATTCATGCTATTGAGCGTTTTGAAAAATGCTTCATGCTTTCATTATAAGTGAATGGGTAGTAAAAGAAAAGGTTTTTTTTTGCTACCATGTCTTATTACCCATTCGGGATAAAAGGTTATGTAATATCTACACTAATGTGTTTATGGATTAGGAAAGATGAATTTAGAGGACAAATGCACACATTTGCGTGGAGGGAGAGTGTAAAAACATTTAGGGGAAAACCACACTCAGCATACCTGGCCTGGATTGAGCCCCTATCTCCCAACTTGGGCAGTCTAGACTATTGCTAGAGTAGCGCCTTAAACCATGTTACCGCTTAAGTGGGTTACACCAAATAGATGGACAAGAGTAAATTTAATCAAGTAAATAAATATCAACACATAGGTTGTAAATCATTATAATTATGGGGTGTCCAATTGGAGGAAACAACATTTCAATTAATTTATTTTACTATAATTTCATTAACATCTGGTTCTCATTATTTAACACCCAAACACTGTTTAGAAAACTCATTTTGTTATTTTTACAGTTATTAATGTCTTATTTAACCCACTCTGGTGGCTGCATGGTCTAAGGCCCCACTTTTTCAATAGAATAGACTGCCGATGACGGAGAGGTCCTGGTTTGATCCTGGTCGGCTGTATTGAGGGCTTTTTCCTGAATGGTATCCCACTCTCTCTATCTCCACGCAAATGCGGGTTCCCTTCCTCTAAATTTAACCTTGGTCTTCCCTAACCCATTAGCCTAATTATTACATATACGTTTAACCTGAACAGGTAGTAAGATGTGGTGCCAAACAAAAGTTTATAAAGTTGCTTAGTATTCCATAGATCAGAAAGCAGTGTAACTTTAAAATAAGACACATTTGTAGCTTAATTAATTTGTTTAGATTTCCATGATGAAAGATGTAAAATTTTGCTAATGAAAGAAAAGCTAGGATGTATGTACAATAAATCCCCTACAGTAGCTTGAGTTTACATTATGAAAGGGAGACTCACATCAGTTACAAATCGATTGATATGTAGAGTTCTTTTGAAAGGAATATTGTCGTTCTGACTTTAACTTGAACTATTTCATTAATGTTAATCAATAGTTTTTAAACGTAATTATACAAATCAAAATATCATAATAAAAATATTTTTTTAATTTTAAATGTGCCTCCCCCAGGCCCGTGCCTAGTGGGTCTATAGTGTAAGTCCGCTTCCGCAAACTTAATTTCCAAAGTTTTATTTGGCATCCTCTCTTTTCCCATCCTCATTACACG
>CABFOW010007648.1:9036-22704 GCA_902141385.1 Timema californicum | reverse complement strand
ACGTCACCAAGACAGTCACTATAAGGGGCGTGGCTCAAAGTGACGGGTAATAAATCAGATAAACCTGTGCAAATACTACTTAGGTAGATCAGAGTGCGAATGCCAATTGGGTGTACTGAGATGGATTTTTCCTAAATAGTTTTTAACTTAATCTCCACGCAGATGTGGGTACACTTTTTCTAAATGTATCCTCCCTCATAAATTACTCATTAAATAAGTTAGTACATATGTATAACTTTGACAAGTAGTAAAATGCGATGCTAAAAAAAAAGAGTAGATTGTTACATTTCTTATTTTTCGAGAGTTTTAGTGGCAGTTAAACATTATACTTAATATTTTGCACAGTGTATTATTATTATTATTATTATTATTATTATTAACAGTAATAGTTGGTGACCTGGTGGTCTATAGGTAAGTTGACAGACTTCTGTGTTGGGGGTCCGGGGTTCGATCCTCGTTCCCAGCACAGATTTATCTGATTGACAAACCTCTTCCTTCACCTCTGACAAGACGTGTGTTAATCACCACTTGTGAATGTGTGGAGTGCCAGGCCTCCACCGTGGTTCGGATTCCCTGTTAAACTGTAAGTCCTCCATTTCCTCTCGCTATCACCCTATCATTATCACATTAGCGTGAGTATAACCCGAACGGGTAGTAAGACGCGGTGCTAATAATAATAATAATAATAATAATAATAATAATAGTTACACACATTTAATTACGCTAGTGAGGTAGGTACAAGAAAGGATAAAATTTATATAAAATGCACCCACATGTTTGTGTAAAGTAGGAATATTCATAGGATAATTCACCCTCAGCCCACCTTTCCCTCCTCATCATCAGACAACTAGAATATACGAGCTTGACGTCTAGTCCACGTGTTCACCAATGTGTGATTATTTCAGCACACGAATTTAAAACTAGAATAGACACAAAATTCGGCTCCCAGTCGTTAATTCATCACTGTGAAAGGGGAAACCCACAACATATATCAACAATGGTTGATATCACTATTTGAAGAAAATTAAACTTTTGTGTTTCTACTGGAACATTCTTGTATTTATTTTGGCCGAAAATAAGTTTTGCTATAAAAACTGCAAAAACACTGCCTTTAACTCTCGTTCTTTACACCTCCACCTTAAATGCTACCATCAATGGTGGACGAGGGGTTCAAGGCATTGGAATCTTACCTTACTTGGTTACTGTTGATGGGTAGGTTGGGGTTCAGATCCTAGATGGTTGTTCTGGAGCTGATTTTCACCGTGTAATCTTTCACTGTCGTTCTTCTAGTATACATCCAATCCTGAATTAATTAATTTTCTATAAGGCAGGGTATTTATTCTTTTCCACTTAGATTAAGTCGTTAATGATGCTTAGGTCCAAGTGCAAAAATAATTTTAATTTATTATTTTCATCCTCCTTTATTAAAGTGCAAGCCAACAGTCGAGAGAGACCTCTAACAAGGTGTCAGTGAAGATACAGAAGAACATATGGTAATAATAATAAAATATTATTATTACTATTATTATTAGCATCGCGTCTTACTACCCGTTCGGGTTATACGCACTTACGCTAATGTGTAATGGTAGGGTGATTGTGAAATGAAGTGGAGGACCTACAGTTTAACGTGGAATCCGAACCACGGTGGAGGCCTGGCATTCCCCACATTCACAAGTTCTCTTGTCAAATAATAAAATAAATGGCATTGAATCTTGTGTCTTTAAATTGATCATCTCAAATCATTCTTTTGGATTGTTTTGAAAATTATTTCCTATCGCTATATAAAATACTGCTACATGTTAAATCTTATTTTGAAATACTTTTATTTTGACCGATTTTAAGTGAAAGGGACAAACGATACAAAGAAATAGACTTGAAAAACGTTTACAGAAGGAAAATCTCGGTGAGAAATCTTCTTATGTTAGATTCCATCTCGACAAGAAAGTGGGCGGAAAGAGGGAAACAAAATAAAAAAGGCAGTTTTTTTTGTTGCTAGATATTTGGTTTATTTTATTTCAGGTTGTCTCCAGGCATTATATATATATATTTTTATTTTTGAATCTCTTGCGAAGAGGAAAAATACGGGAGTCTTTGTGCGAAGGGGAATCCCATATTGCACATTCCCTCGGGTTCGGGAGGCAGGGAGCGAGGGTAAAGAGGAGGATTGATGGAGAAGGGGTAGTTTGAGTCTCTGTTTTCTACCTTTCTGTGAGCCGCCACTGCTCCTCACTGACTACTAGTAGTTGACACGTGCCACGCACGGCGTGTTCAGTATTATAACCACTGTGTGTCAGAGACGATCTCTTAGACCACTTGAAGCACGCTAGAAAAGTTGTAATTATTATGATATTCTTTCTTGGAGGATATTTATCTTGACTGCAACTATTCATAAAGATAGTTTAGTCTGGTTATTTGGGTGACTAAAATGTCAGGGTTTGGAGTCCTAGCCGGGTTTATCGACATAGTGTTTATGAATCTTAAATATTTTCTCAATCTCCTTACACGTAAGAGCGCGTAATGTTCCTCTAAATCCAACCATCCTCATCCGTCCCTATGGCATCGTTTTGTTTAAATTTTAATATACCGGATGGTAAGACGCGATACAAAAAAATAAACCTTAATGATTGATTAAATTATTAAAACCCGCCTCAGTGGCGTAGTTGGCTAACGCTCTGGTCGTGTTGAGCTCAACTGCTGAGGACGGGAAGATCGAGGTTCGAATCTCAGTTGGGTGAACTGGGGGAGGCTTTCCACTCTCCCTCCACGCAAATGCGGGTTCACTTCATCTAATTCAGCCTTCCCAATTCCTATTCCATTAGCGTAATTAGTACTTAAAGCGTATAACCCGAACGGGTAGTAAGACGTGGTGCTAAATATTATTATTATAAATTATTAAACCCATTTTAATTTACTCTACTTACAAAAAAAGAAAAGGAAATAAACTTCTAAATCTAAAATCGGGTGTATATTTATTTTATTTTTTGAATTTATTATATAATCATTCATGTATAGAAATTAACAAATAAATAGAATTCTTAAATGATCCACATTATTTATTGTAAATAAAAAGTGAAAAAGAAGATCTTTTTCTCCCTCTCATATTTTGTAAATTTTACTGAACATTATTGTTTGTGTGTCATGAGGGTTGAGCAATATCTACCACACGTATAGATCCAAATTTATAAAACTAGTAGCCCCTGTAAACGAACATGCGCACCTCAAAGTATATTGTTAAAATACTACGAAAGTTATTGACAAAGTCAGTCATTATAGCAAACAGTCCTTGAATACGTCTCTATCGGTAACTACTCCACCTCATCCTGAAAACCTCGATGATCCTTGCCGTCAGCTATCAAAAGCCTCTTTACATTCTCCAAAGGCTCTCTTGAAAACACGAACGAACCCTTTGTCCTAGTTTAGCATTTACTTATAGCTTTATAAATGTGTCATGATTACTGATGTTTTTCTAAGTGTAATTTAGTGGTATGTAACTATACACAATACAAGCAAAGCTGAATTTAAAAACATATGTGTAAGCTCTTTGTGGACTGTTATGAATAACTTGACTGACTCAGGGATTATTACGAGGAGACTGTGTAACTTATGTAACATACTTATGTCCCAATGTTATTAGAAATTGACGAGATTTTATTCTGACACTTTTTACGCTAAAATAATACCTTTTTGTGACCTTTCAAACTAATTGCCATTTTATACCCTTTTTACGATTTTTATCCTTTTTACTTACCCCTCTTAATAAAACTATTAAATTTACTTTTTACCCCTTTCCACCCGTACACTATTTTTAACCTTCTACCATAAAATATTTCTGCCAGACAAAGCCAGGTAGGTCAATGCTATTTTATAAATCAATCTAGATACCTTGAAAACAAGAAGATTACTTATACCAGAAACCATCTTAATGAACCCTTAAATACAACCCCATCTTCTCCGTTCCACTAGTATTGTAAGATTAATATAACTATACCGTAAAACATCTAGTTCACATCGATAAATTAAGAGTTACACCTGAATTATATTATCATTATTTTAGAGCGTTTAAGGTAAATACGAGTTATAGAGACTGGAAAGCAATCTATTAGATAACTCAGAATTACATGGTGTAAGGATTTAGAATAATAATATAATTCAGATCACAAGTGAACGGGAAGATTGAGGCCCGTATGCAAGGACGATGCTGAGCACGGCCAGAGTACAGGCTGAGCACTAGCAGAGCATGAGGCCTGTCGTGAAAACAGCTGTCTCGTTCGTCTATGCGCCCAGCGCCATGTTGTGGAAATATCCTCTGAGTACGGGCAGAGTATAGCCTTAGCCAGCCCGAAACCAGACTTTGGCGATAATCAAGATATTGCGTCATAGATCATACTAGTAAGAGGCTCATACTCTGCCTGTACTCCGGCTGTGCTCAGCATCGACCTTGCATACGGGCCTGAAGTTCAAACCTGGGCAGGCAGCACTGAAGGGGATTTTTACACAGAATGCGTATAACCCGAACGGGTAGTAAGATGCGGTTCTAATAATAATAATTTACACAGAATCAATCACCAGGGCCTTCCCGGCCTCTCTCCACACCGATGTTGGGGCATTTGATAAAAAAAAACTTCCTTAAATTAGGCACTAAAGCTATTGGGTTGGACGTAAAAATATTTAATTTTAAAACTAGAGATGACTCTCAAACTTACCTTTAAGGCTAATAAACAATCACACATTATTTTATTACATTATTTTGTAACTGCTTGACCAAGAGATGGGGAGGAACAGTTTAATAGAAAAGTCCCGTCAGGACTGGATTGTCCTGATTTTAATCCACCAGTAAAAAGTGAATAGCACTAGCACCTCAATTTGATTTAGTATCACGTAAAGTAACCAATCTGTCCCAACCAGGTTTCAAACCAGAGGGATTCATTCAATCGACGTCTGAGAAAAATAGTGCCTCACTGCTTTGAAACTGTAGAAAAAACTTGTTAAGTACTAACAGTGCTTACATCTAGAAACCGTAGCCAAAACCTTGTCAAGTATTAACAGTGCTTACATCTAGACACCGTAGCCAAACCTTGTAAAGTATTAACAGTGTTTACATCTAGACAATGTAGCCAAAACCTTGTCAAGTATTAACAGTGCTTACATCTAGACACCGTAGCCAAAACCTTGTCAAGTATTAATAGAGCTTACATCTAGACACCGTAGCCAAAACCTTGTAAAGTATTAACAGTGCTTACATCTAGACACCGTAGCCAAAACCTTGTCAAGTATTAACAGGGCTTACATCTAGACACCGTAGCCAAAACCTTGTAAAGTATTAACAGTGTTTACATCTAGACAATGTAGCCAAAACCTTGTCAAGTATTAACAGTGCTTACATCTAGACACCGTAGCCAAAACCTTGTCAAGTATTAATAGAGCTTACATCTAGACACCGTAGCCAAAACCTTGTAAAGTATTAACAGTGCTTACATCTAGACACCGTAGCCAAAACCTTGTCAAGTATTAACAGGGCTTACATCTAGACACCGTAGCCAAAGCCTTGTAAAGTATTAGCAGTGCTTACATCTAGACACCGTAGCCAAAAAATATTGTAAGGTATTGACAGTGCTTACATCAAGATACCGTAGCCAAAACTTTGTAAATTATTAACAGAATGTAATTGAAGCAGGTGAACTTTTCATGAAAACCCCCTAAAGCTTATTCCTTCCGTAATGCAGATGAACAAAAATGGTACGGAACTCCGCAAGGATTTTCTTTCTCAATTGCTTAAAAATTGTGATATTTACTCAAAACTCGTAATATATGTGAAAAGAAATAATATACACCAGCAAACTCAAGCATAAATTGAACTATACTTATGTAAAACATATTTTGAGCCCCAGTTTTAAATTTTGTAATTTTATTTTTTAAGAATTAATGTCTTCATTTGTATTTTTGGACCAATAAAATGGTCGATACTGGAACCACAAGGATCAAAACTTCGTATTAAAATTTCAACTTCAGTTAAAAATTTTCTACATTTTATTAGGTGTTGCGAATTTTCATTTAAATTTAAATATTGACAATTGAATCTAAAATGATAGAGATAAATCATTGCTGTACAAATATTACCGCTAAGAGGTCAAAGGAATAAGAACATACACTTTTGGAGAGACTTACTAATATTTAATTAATCTATGGCATTGGATAATTATTGCGTTAAAACATAAGTAGTATCTCTGGTAAACTAAATCTTACAAAATTGTATGAATATATTTGCCAATATCTCAGAAACTGGTTTATAAATTTATATTTCAAATACAAGTTTTTTATTTTTTACAGTGCTACAATTTTGCAATGATAAGTTATTTAGTTTCTCAAATAGTTGCGGAAATATGGAAATTTCCACCTCTGTAAAATATCCAAAAAGTTATTGTCATGGGAGAGTTAAAAATGCCATTTTGTTTTTAATCTTGATCAACGTATAGATACAAATTTTATTCAAAATCGTTAGAACCGATTTTGAGAAAAACGTTCTTTTCTCTTTTTGCTCTTTAGTAAACTTCTCTTAATTTTAGGGTGAGACCTACACACTAACAGGTGGCATTGCATAAAACACTTTTTAGGGTGAGGGGGGTCATAAAACGTTGACATCCATCAACATCTCGGGCTAGATTTTTTATACGGTCGCAATACTTCACCTTTAGTGTTCAAAAAGTTAAAAAATATATATATTCGCGTATATCTCGAAAATTAATGGTTTTATAAAAATATGTTTCAAATACAGTATTTGTATTATAAATAGACCTACATATTTTAAATGATCAGTAATTTCAATTCTCAAATAGTTTCGGAGTTATGATAAAAATGAGAATTTACGCTTCAGATCGGAACCCTTCAAGTTATTTTGAAGAAAAATGGAGAGTAGCCATTTTGTTTGTAATATTGATGAATGTTTATAGACAAAATTTAATCAAAATTATTTGAATCAATTTTGAGAAAATCATTTTTTTCTTTTCACCTTTCAGTAAACTACCCTTGGTTTTAGGGTTGGATATCCAATTACAGAAACACCTCGCGGCAACCCTAAGAAAATCCTAGATACCAAGTTTTAGCCTGAATGGTAAAATAGTTTATGATTTACTCCAATGTACAGTCAGACAGATGGAAATTTAAAACCCATTATTTTGGATTANGGGGTCATGAAATCTCAAAATCATTAAAATCTCGATTTACATATTTTTGACGATCATAATACTTTCTATACATGCAAGATAGCGAGAAAAAAAGATTGCGTCGCTTCTTACAAAATATATCTCTTGACAATATTTAATGGTACCTCTCCACCCCTTCGTCCCTCCATTCTTTGTTCCTGCCTCAGGCAGTCATGTGGTGTTGGAAGGGACTATACTGTATTTTCCTGATAAAATGTTAATATAATTCCTGGTAAAACAAAACAAAATAGCCGTGGGATAAGAAGCATGTTCACCCCGGTACGAAATTATCCGTGGGGAGTCAACATCATAGTAAGTCCTCTTCTCTCGGGGAGCGCGCAGAACAAATTCGCTAGAAGCGGTAATTGGTTCAAGTTTAATTGGGAGATGGATTTAATTAACCGGTGTTGACGCACATAAAACTTCCAATTTGTATCACAAAACACACAGTTTTATCCTTCTTGTTTTGTTTGGGTGCAGTCAATATTAGTGTACAGATTATTAATGTATAGTTTTAACGTTTGAATTAGTTATGTTTATTTAGTTAATTATCGCTATTTGAATTATTTGTTTAAAATATAACTGCTTTATACATAATTTTAACTACATTGATTAATATAGTTATGAAATTAGATCTTCCTTTAAAGAGAATCTGTTGATTCTATTTCCTTGCTAAGCCACATTAGTGGTTTAGAAACATTACGGATTGCCAGTGACGGTGCTCAAATCCCGACCACGTGTAGTGAGGGTAGTGTTTATTAAACCTACAGGCAAATTTTGCTACAATTTAACTAAGCTATACCTTCCTCACCCATACTCCATTAGTGTATTTTAAATTCGGATAGCCTGGATGGGTGGTAAGATAGCGTGCATAAATACACAATAAACATTTATTTTCTGCAGAGATGCTGATAGTACCAAATATATATATATATATATGTTTCATTTTTAATATTATGTTAGACTTTATAGTATTTTCTGTGTGGTATAAGGGCTAAATAACATGTGTAAGGGACATTATTAGTTCGATCCCAGAATTAAATTTGTTTGTGGAAGCACATCGTGCTATCCAGATAACAAAACTCCTATTTCAACGTTTTTGTCTTTTCAAAGCTTTCCTGTTAGTCTGTTCTACATGAAAAAAAACCTTTGACAAGAAAGTACACCCATTATTGCAAGACTGGCGCATAGGACCATAGGACCATCAATGTGGTTTGAACCTATGATCTGGAATGCTGATTACGAGGAGGTCGAGTTTTTGAGTCTCAATTATGCCAATAAATTTGGTGTTGAACGTGATAAATATACCAATAAACCTAAAATAATATACTTAACAAGATTAAAATAAAATTGCTGCTAAGACATAATCAAATTCAACTTTTTGTTTGTGCTTTTAAGAAAATAGGGTTCGTGATAGTATATTGCCAAAGGAATAGGTTTTTTAGATTCGTATAGTGATGTTAGAATGTTTAATTATATATTTAAAAATAATTATTTCAATTTGACTAAAAGCATTGCACTTAAAACAACGTCGACCTTTCTTTAAAACACGATTGCATGCACCAAAATAAACATGTCATCATTAGAATACGGACATTATAGATATCTAAGCGTCTTCACTTTCTTCCCCTCCCCCTCTCACGACTTTAACCTCGTGGGCCTTTACGAAATTGTAATTGTAAAGAAAAATAGTCCCATGAATATCAGTGATCACGCATCTGCTATAATTCTTACTTAAACAGAATCACGTTTGGTACAGTCCGTGCTGCTTGTACCCGATCCTTTTTTTTTTTAACCTTTGGAGACTGGTGCTAAAAAAATAACATAAGGACTGGCGCCATTGTATTTTTGCAACATCCTATAATAATAATATTTAGCACCACGTCTTACTACCCATTCGGGTTATACGCTTTAAGTACTAATTACGCTAATGGATTGGGAATTGGGAAGGTTGAATTAGAGGAAGTGAGCCCGCATTTGCGTGGAGGTAGGGTGGAAAACTATTTAGAAAAAAAAAACAGTTCACCCAATCGAGATTCGAACCTCGATCTCCCCGTCCTCGGCGGTCGAGCTCAACACGGCTCACGCGTCAGCCAACTACACCACCGAGGCGGGTAACATCCTATAATGTCCTCCTATAATGTCCTAGATAATAATCATAAACACATATGTTAATACATCATACTATTATTGAAGAAAAATTATTAAATAAATCTTTAAATAATATTGTATTTTTTTGTAAATTTATTTAAAAAAAAGTCACAATAATGTTTAAATATTAATAAAAAAAGCTATTATTAGAAAAAAATTGAGTACATGTTAATTGATGAATACAAAATTACATTACCTAAAACTTTGTAATTTTATCTACAAAATACCTCACAATCATAAAATATAAGTTTCAATTAGGACGTATTTTAAACAGGAAAACATTACAAATAAGACTATTTCAAAAGTTTAATTAAATTTCGGCTGAAAAAAATATACTTTTCTTCCTTGAGTTCCTTATTTCAATTCTTATTTTTATGTGTAATAGCTACTGCACGTGAAAAACAAAACTAAAGCAACATAGAAGAACTTTCAGACATGTGATAGAACGTGCACAAACTATGCAATGTAAAATACGGTGGCAATGAGTCAGACGTATGACATCACGACTGGTGCCGTTGCGTATTCACAACATGCTTGCATGGCGCCAGTTAAAATTTCCGTATCTCAGAAAATACACATTCTTTTGAATGTCTGATGACATCATACTATGCAGGAGGAACTAATTGAGGAATACATTGAAGGGGATCCGACTTAATTACCTTTAATAAAAAAATACAGTTCTTGCGAAAACGCAACAGTGCCAGTCACAGAAGGATAAAGTATTGCTTCTTACTATTTGTTAGGCTATATTCGTTTATGATAACTACCCTGATGGGGTAGTGATGAGGACAGAAGACTTTCAGAGGTAATATACCCACATTTACGTGCAAGGAGAGTGGGAAAACATTACAAAAACAACCGTCAGTAGATTCGACCGGGATTTGAACCCCTATATCCCCGTCATTACAATTTTTTTGCTACCACATTTTACTACCCGTTTTGGTTATTGCCACGTGAACTATCTATGCTTTTAATCGTTTTTTTTTCAAGTATTTTTTGAAAATATTGTTGATGAGTGTCAGAACTTCTTTATTGGAATCTGTTAACGTTGCATTATGGATGAGAATGGTTTAACTTATAGGAAGTGCATCCGAATATTCGTCTACGCAGAGCGGAAAACTATTTAGTGAAAACCACTCTTATTGCACCCAACCGGGATTCGAACTTGAAATGTTCCAGTCATCGGCAGTCCAGTCTATTGCGAGAGTATTCGTAGAATACGATTCTGTAGTAAAAAAAATAATACAAGGTCCCATTTGAAAAACAAAATTTGACCTTGAGATGAGCTTGAAGGCATCCACAAAGTAAAAAATAAATTATATCATTTTGTCAGCGTCTCAAAACCAAGCCACTATGTATAAACAATTTTTTAAAGAGATATTTTGATGTGCCAACTTAAAAAAACCACCCTGTATATTGAAATATATATTATATTTAGTAAGTTACAATTAAAACATGTTAATAAATATAAGTTTTCTTCTTTCATAAAAATGTTTAAGCGAAGGATCCCTTACACCAGAAAAAATACATACTGAAGACCCAATACAAATTTTACACTAATATTATGAAAATTCAAAAACTACAGTCAAATTTTACAAGTATAAACATATAAATAAAACGGAATAAATCAAAAGTTTTGGCTACTACTTTAGAAAATATCCTTTATTCAGATTTGAAAGAATTGGCAATCCTAAATATTGTTACTATTTTAAAGTGTATAAAATAAATCAAAAATATTTTAAAATTTCCTTAGGTAGCCTGAGATAATGATGGTGGAGCATAGTTTGAAAAAAACAAAACGTAGTTGTAGGTGATCGAATTCGAAGTGAAAGAGAGATTTTATCATCAACGTTGATATTTATAAGATTCGTACCCCATAATAAACACTAACGTCGTATCAAAAATGACCATAAAAAAGTGAATGACTTCAGTAGATTACTTCATAAAAATGTTGTCCTTAAAATAATTTACTTGTTTGTTTGATTGGTTTTGATTGGTTTAGATCATTGACTACTGTAGATTATTCAAATCAACGTTACCGATTTATCTCTCTATAGGCCCCTTTCGATCCAATCGCCCCAACTCTCACCGTATATCGTAGGGTGAGATAGGAGAGAGTTGAGATTCATAAGTCCTATTCCACCCTCCTCTTATATGTGATGCACATAAGGGATGACCTGGTGGCAAATATCCTTGATGTGATATGTTTGACGCTGAGGACATAATCCTCTCTCTACTCTGTCCCTGCTTGCACAAAGTGAGAGAGCGAGAGGGTGGGAGTAGAGAGGAAAATTGTAAAAGAGGGTGGACACTTGGAGGTTCATAACTAGAATATACAAATCACTCATAAATTTCAAGCGTTTTTTTTTTAACTCGCGATACTAGTAGTTGCGTAGAGCCTTATGGACACGTTGTGTCAGTCTGTTTGCCGTGGATTTGGTTGCTTTGTTAAAAAAAAAAAAAAGGTTTCCCCTGTTGCCTATACTTCCCCACTTGTCAATAGAACCATCGGCAAGTAGAGGAAGCCTTGGCTGATTTGTTATGCGAGTTACAGGTTGTTTTCACAGACCCTTATCCTCGTTGTATGAACTTGACAATTTTGGTAACCAGAAATGTCACCGATGCGTTAACAAAGGAATGTTGCCTTTGTATCGCACCTGTGGTGAGTCACATCTGTATTGATTGACTGCTTCCTGCACCTCCTTACAAATTGACTGTGAAAACGCGAGTGCTCTTTTGCAGGTTGACTTATTTCGCATGGTTTTACTATGATTCCGCGGGACTTCAAGAAGGCCCAATAGCAAGTCAGCTCTGATCACTTTCTATTTAAACAAAAGATAATTGTGTCAAGGGCTTCACATTTCCTATTAAACACTCGTGTAACTCGGTAGATGGGGGTGTATTTTCATACGGAGATTTCCTTTAACAATAAATGTTTTTTTACTGTCAAGATAGTAGACCATCATCTAACAATTGCATTGCTCCCCTGTCCCATTAGAAAGTGTAAAAAGCAAGCCAAAATGTCTTACTATTGGAACAAGAGATTGGAATTATTGTTAATAAATCTGTTATATTACAATACACATCTTATTTTTCTTCTGCATTTTATAAATATATATATATATATATATATATTGTCGCATAGGTCTGAACAGAATCTGTATACACTATTCTAGTCCTAGTTTTACCTAAACATGTTCAAAAAAAAGATTGTTAAAGTCATTTTAAGGATAAAATAACCACAAGAAAAATTAAAATAATGAAAATCAACATCTAAACCATATGAAAGATGAGCAACTTGAAAATGAACGTGATAATTGGAGCAACATTCTCAATTAAGCCGGGAGACATTAAGAACCTGTAAGTATAGACTCATATTTTCCCCTATTCAACATCCCTTCGATTCCTTTCAGGCATTCAGCTTATAAATGGATAGGTTGAAAGCGCCAAAGAAACGGGTAGGGGATGGAAGGGTGAAAATATCCAGGATCTTATGAAGTGCTGCTAGGGAAAACATACATCTTTTAAGCTGAACCTGTGAAATGTTCTCAACCTTTAGGTACCCTATTTGACCAATCATATATAGATTCTGATCTTCACACATCACATGAGGATGTGTTTCCGTTGACACCTGGCCAATTAATGTTCTACTGAGTCATGAGAACAATTCACAGGCACAGTTTAAACTAGCTCTATGCTTACACTGGCAATACCTCACGTTACACCACTGAAAATATCGGTCCAGTTTCTTTGATAAGAGTCAGGCACCCTATTTATACCCTAATTTTGTTAAGAAGTCGGTTCTGGAAGGCCTTTTGTCTTATTAGAATATCACTATACAGCAGAGTTCTGGTACTAAATAAGGCCTTCCAGAACGGGCCTCTTCAAGGCCGTAGCCAACCAATAATTTCAGGAGGGGTTTGGTGGGAACATCTTCCATTTTCGGATAGCTAGAAAGAAATTCTTTTTAATAAACAGTTTTAGAATCTATCTGAATTGTTTTTTTTATGGCAACATATCCCCTAACTGACGAAGTCTGGAAAAATTCGAAATATTAAACATTTATAGAAGCTATTTGAAGTTTTTTTATGGCAACATAGCACCATAACTGCCTGAGGCTAGGAACAATTATAAATGATAAACAGTTCTAGAAGCTCTCTTATTTTATTTTATGGTGACATAGCCCCCTAACTGCCGGAGCCTAGGAAGAATTCTAAATATTAAACACCTATAGAAGTTATTTGAAGTGTTTTTATGACAACATAACACTATAACTGCCGAAGGTTAGAAAAAATTATAAATATTATCCCCCCCCCCC
>CABFOW010007647.1:0-22705 GCA_902141385.1 Timema californicum | reverse complement strand
TACCTGTTCATATTATAAGCATTATGTACTAATTACACTAATGAGCTAAGAGTGATGAAGGTTGAATTTAAAGAAAGAGTACCAACATTTGCGTGGAGGGAGAGTAGAAAAGCATTTGGGGAAAACCATCCTCAGTACACCCGACCTGGATTCGAACCCCGATCTGCCTGTCATCGACAGTCCAATCTATTGCGAGAGTGACGCCTTAGACCATGCGGCCACCAAAGCAGGTCATAAAATTGTTAACTTAATGTATATGTGCCAATAGAGTAAACTAACATAACATTTAAAGTATGTAGATTTAAAAATATAATATCTGTCTTGCATTGCATAGGCCTACATCATTCTTGTCTTTCCAATGCCGAGCTGGGTTAGAAAAATCAATATAAAAAAACAACAAAAAAATGCCTTTTTACGCACGTGTGTTATGACTACGAAAATATATTTTTCTTTTTGCTGCTGCAGGACCCTCATAAATAGAGTGTAAGGGGGGAAAGGGGCTTAAGAGGGGAAATAAAGAACGTAATGGTTATCCAGTTTTGATATGAGTAATTGTACCTCCCCCTCATTAATTATTAGGCGTGTTCAACGAGTTTTTGAGTTCCCCGAAACATTTGAAAACTATTTGAACCTTGTTGATTAGAAAAAAAAACGGCCAGTGAACACGCGTTCTAAATTTTAAGCTAATACTAAATACAGTCTGGTTTGACCGTGGCAAAGAGGTCGGGCGTCGAATCTCAGCCGGTTACAATAAGGGTTATTTTTTCCCTAAACGGTTTAGTCACTCTCCAAGTAAATATAATTATACCTTCGTGTCACCCACATTAACGTTAATAATAGCAACAACACTACCTGCCTTTTGTTCTAAAACATAGGCCTACATTATTGAGGGCGTAACTGATTGTTGACTATAAGCTATTAGAGGTCTTAGACAATATCTATTTTCAAACATAGAGATCAAATTATGGCTTCACAAACAATAAAAACACAACAGGATATTAAATCTGTTTCAAAACTCGTTTCGACCGCCCTATATTTTGAAATGCATGTAGGCTTACAGATACATTAATCTGGGACTAGAAAACCTACCTTTTCATTATGTTCCATCAAACCAAACTCCCACTCAACATTTACTTCCAGCACATAACTCGAAAGATCTCATTGTTGCTTCAAATTTAGAATAACTGTATGCCTAGTTTCGAAATTTAAAAGCGCTGCTTTCTGTACGCGATTTTTTTTTTGTTAGTATATAACTTTTCCAAAATAATGTTTTCATTTCTTCCTCACATCACTCAAAATTTAAATTTATCTCTCCATTATGAAGTTAAACACAAAATTACACACACAGTTTTTTTTACGAAACAAAACTAAACTAAACACACGCGAAAATCAATAAAAACCTTATTACCAACCCCACTCCCCCGACAATGTCTTTATTATTGTCACATTTCCCCCTTCCCTCCTATAAATTGTCATTTAACAAGTTGAGGGTGACAGTTTTATAGTCAGTTAACACGCCATAAACGCGCGCACAGTTCATGAAGTTCTCCTTGTTACCGCTAAGAGGGAAGGCGTTGCACTGAAAGCTTTCGAACAAAACACTGCTGCTACTATCCAGACACTCGGCAGGGTCAAGAAGGGGGAAGGAGAGGGGAATACCACCTGGGGAGGGAGTTGAGGGGTGTTGGGTGACCAAAAAGGTGGTGTGCTTTAACAATGACAACAGGAATGGGGATGAAGACTGGAAGGAGATTATAGTACCAAGTAATGAGGGATGTTGATAAAATGGTTAATGGTTAAAGACTATTCAACGGTGTGGAAATTATTTTGTCAGTAAAGTGAAGGTGAAATGAGCCGATTGCATTCGCCCTCCCCCAATTCATCAGTCATCACATACAAAAGGACACGTTTACAGTAAGATGGTCATTCAATTCGTCCCCAATTTTCAAGGACATTGTCCAAGATAAGATTTATGTTCATGTCTAGTTTAGTCCCTGATTTTGCCCTCTTATTTGTTAAATAAATTGTTACCCTTGGCAATTTTAAAGAATAAAATAAGAACGTTTTAATCGAGTATGTTGCTAATAATTTAAAATTTAGTATACCAGACAGCAATGCACATCTTCTTAAAGTTCGTTCACGGTAGGAGTTTACCTCTGAAAGGCCTTTTTCCTACAGTCAGATTTTCATAGGAAGTTCGTTATTAGAAACTTGGAAACCACAATGGCTGGGGAAAAAAAACCAATTGTATTAATATTTTTCATTCGTTTAATTAATTATGTAAATATTATTATTATTATTATTATTATTATTAGCACCGCGTCTTACTACCCGTTCGGGTTATACGCAATGTAAATATTGAAATATACAGTAATCTATAAAGAAGTATTATTGGTAGCTTTTGATAACGTTTTAGATTAACACTATATAATTAATCAATCAAATAATACATTTTAAAATGCAAAATTTTAGTGATTTTCATTCAATATTGGTGGTCGACAGTGGGCTTTCTATAAAAATCAGGGCTTAAAGGCCAGTTCTCACGTGTCATTTTAAATAATTCATTGAAAATTAATAGGCTTACAAAATGAGCGTCATAACACTCATTTCATTAGATGGAATCATTATTTAAAGATTTCATTAAAAGTGAAAAGGAGCTCTACTTTTCTTAATTTTTAATGATCATTATTGATAAATTAAATCTTATATTGGATTTAATCATCAATAATAATTATTTTCCAGTTTCAACTCGTGTTGACGTCTGGCCTGGCCAGATAGCCTTTAATGAAATTTGTCTGTTGACGCGTTTATCTACGCTTCTTTTTTATTTAATATATTTTTTAACTCACATTTCACAAACCGCAGCTCGCATTTATTTTAAACGGCATCATTTCCCATTTCTATAAATGTAACGGTAATTGATCAATCTCATTATGATCATCATGATCAATGATGCACGTGAACAAATTACTTTCATTTTTATGAAAAATGAATAATTGGAAATGATTAATTAAAAATGACACGTGAGAGCTCGCCTTCAGCTACGAGTATTCACACACTCCAACTTTTTGTTCCTAATTACCTGCTCTAATTATGCGGTACATTATGTGACGTATCCTATTATATTATACATCGATACATTCATAAAGCAAATTTATTGACATTGTACAATAACAAAAATATAAAAATATGATTAGTATAAGGTGTGTTATGTAACATTTAAATGACAATTACCTTCTTCGGCTCCATAATTGAGTTTACGCGACTCTCCCCGAAAATACCAAGAAGAAATGTCACTTTTACAGTACAATTTCCAAAGAAAGGGGTTGTTAAAAAAAACTTTATTTGCGGCCAGAATTGATAGCATCTCATTATTTTATTTGTGTTATTTTATAGGTATTGATAATAGCTATCAAAAGTGAAAGTTACAGATTACATGACTTGACGTACGAACACATGAAAATAGATCTAGTAACTTTTCCTCTAGTTGGCCAATAAGGTTCTTTATATGAAAGAGTATGTGTTATTTTATGTACAGTAGCACCATGGCTTCTTTGGTGCTGACTGACAGCTCACAGCTGACTTCTGACAGTTAAAATTTACTTATATAACTAAATTTTGACTGTCAAAAGTGACAGCAGCTAAACACATGTTTTTGAAGATCATCTGGTTCAGTGTAGGGATACGTAGTTTGGTCTGGTAACTTTTTAAAGCTGTCAGTTGTCAGCTGTGAACTGTCAGTAATCACCAAAGAAGCCATGGGACTACTATAGATTGTAGATTAATAAGATACCCACATAAGTGGGCGAGAGGATATAGGCATCAAGCTAGTCTTATTCGTTTTGCCGGCTAAGGAAATGTTAAGGGCTCAAATACCAGTTGGTTGTATCAAGGCTATTTTATTCTCTCTCTTTTTTTTTNTTTTTTTTTTTTTTTTTTTTTTGCGAAATAGTTTTCCACTCTCCATCCGCGCAAATCCGGGTGAATTTCTTTGAAATTATTATATTTATCAACCAACGAAGGAGTATTATGAAAAAAAGGGTTTACAAAATTCCTTGCAGTACTCACAAATATAAGTACTCGGGGATGGCTAAGCCATACCAGCTACTTCAGAATGTTAATTCTGGCTCAGACTGATTGACACTTGATTCTCGTGCGCTAGTTTACAAATCGGCGCTAGATTTTTATATCACGATCGTAAATTCTTGGGAAAAAAACCCTCACACAATATGTATTATTATCCTGGTTTGAGAAAGTGAGAAAAAGTGAAGCTTCATAAGTCTCTCACTGTGAATAATAAATTGAAGAGCTCCCCACAAAAACGTAGTAATAATATAATCTATTTGAGTGATTTTACAGTCTATATTATAAACTAAATATTTTAGCCAATATTGTTTCTGGCAGTTTTATTAATGAGCGATCTAATGGGCTAGGAGGTCTGGTTTGATACTAGGCTCAACATAAACCCTTTATTATTAGCTGAAATATTTTTTAATTAGTTTTTAGTATCTCCTGTTAAATTACTAAAATGGATTATACAACGTTTTTGTGGGGAGCCCTTCCATTTTGAAAAAGTTTTTTTTAGCACTGCATCATACTACCCGTTAGGGCTATACGCCTCTGAAAAAGTTAACATTAAATATATGTTATGCTTCCCTGTACAGTACACAAATTTTCACTTGTTCACCATAATTAAAGACACTAACATTTCACAAACAAAAGCTTTACAAACTTTCACCTAGCACACTAAAATTATTATCAAAACCAATTTAAGTTCATTGCAGAATTTTTGAATGTAGGCTCTGTTGTAAATTACGTGGTATAAAACGAAATTGAACTTTTTCACTAAGTCCATTGATTATATCAGATTATTATTTTTTCGCCACATCTCACGAACCGTTCGGGTTATAAGCATTTATACTAATTACGTTAGTGTTTTAGGAATGAGAAAGGTTGAATTTAGAGGAAATGTGCCTGTATTTGCATAGAGGGTGAGTGTAAAACTGTTTAGGAAAAAAACCTTTGTATATCAAATCGGGATTTGAACCCCGATATCCCCATCATCGGCAGTCCTAGTTTGTTGCGAGTGGGACGCCTTAGACTAGGTGACTACCGAAGCTTGCTGTATCAGATATTTTATCATTTTTTTAATTTATTTGAGTTATTTCCCACCTTAAGCTCCCTGTCATCATCAGTCTAGTCTATTGCGAGAGTAACGCTTAGACCACGCGGCCACCGAGGTGGGTTTCTATACTATTGTGTCAACGACAGCTAAAAAATATATAATTATTCGTTAAAAATTGACGCCCCTCTAACTAAATGCTATTCAAAGATCTATCAATATATGAATACCCCCCTTAACACTCTTGAACGGAAGTAACAAGCGTGAAACCAATGGGTATCCGAGCGTGAATGCGACTATACATAGACGTAGGTACTTGTTGAAGTGACACACTATGGGAATAACTTGTGTCACCCTTTCCCTCGCTTTATGGGGTGCCTAAGGGGGTCTGGAAAGGGGTAGGGTTGCTTTTCGAGCTCCGCCCCCTTGCGGTGGGACACAGAACCTTCCGCGGTGAGCACTCATTCGCAACGTACGTTTTTCAAATTATCCGCGTTTTACAAGGGAATATATAGCCCCGTTCCAGAGCCATTACTTAACAGAAAATCTGGAAACACCGGGGATTGAACCCAGGACCTTTGTATCTGTAGCCAGAAACTCTGACCACTAAATCAAAGAGGCAGTCCAATTGAATATATAAAGAAACTTAATTAAGGCGGGATGGAAGTTGCTCGCGAGTTAAGGCCAGTAAGGTTGTATAGCAAAAACATTTTTTGAGGGGGGTGGGGTGGGGTGGGGATAAATAAAAATTGCTCCAATAGATAAGTTTAGTTTAATTATTTTCATAAAGTAATAGCAAGAGGTCTTGAACATCTGTCATGAACATATTGGCATTTGATGAGGAACTTTTAAAATGAAGATATTTATTTATTTAAGGTATTTAACGTGCACTTTCTTAGCCAACACATGATGATTTCTATGAGCGAGCGTCAAAGTTCATCCAAAAATCTTAATCCAAATCGGTTGATCACTAAGAGATTGATCAGTAAAAAAAGGTCACTTGTATAGGAATGTAGAATGGATATTCTCGTGAATAGAATGATGATGGGAGAGGGGGTCACCACACAAATTGTATTGTCATTTGTATTTTCCTCCTCTCCTGTTTGTTCTGCTACTGACGACTTGCTCCACCAAGGAACGTTATAAACCCTCTTGGCGTTTCTTGGTGTTTATGAGTTTCTTCTTTACTATTTTTGTGGCTTAAATATATTTATGGATTATAAAATGTTTTGGTTTAATGCATAATATTACACAAGATTAAACTACAGTCCAATTTAGTTAGGAAAAAACTACTTGAACAGATATAAAAGTTACTAGATCAATTTTAATATTCATACGTCAACTTATGTGATCTATAGATGTAACTTTTCATAGGTATATATATGTTATCAATACATATAAAATAATATTAATAATATTGTAAAGTGTTATCAATGTAAAACGCAAAATAATATGACTGGATTTTCAAAATTTACATGCTAAAATCCTCAATATACTAATGAAATATATTCCGCACTAAAGTTAAATAAAACACAGAAATAATGTGGGTTTTTTTTCTGGGTATTTGTTTGGGATTTTGTTGAATTCTATTTTTGTATTTTTTTGTTTCTGTAAAAAATCGTGCCATAGAGAGACACACACACAAGCTAAACTAACTAAAGAACCAGTTGAGATAATATCTCGGTGGTAATTGATCATGAGTAAGGTCTATACAATTATCACATTTAAAAAATTAGTGATGTCTATGCTTCTACAAGTTTAATGGAGTTATGTTCATTTTTTTACAAGTATAATGCATTAATGTTCATGTTTCTACAAGTTTATTACAGTGATTTTCATGTTTATACAACTGTAAGACAGTAATGTTGATGTTTCTACAGGCGTAACACAGTGATGTTAATGTTTGTACAAGTGTAATACAGTGATGTTCATGGTTCTACAGATGAGTTACAGTGATGTTCATGTTATACAAGTGTATAACAGTGATGTTCGTGGTTTTACACGTGTATAACAGTGATGTTCATGGTTATACACGTGTAGGCCTAATACAGTGATGCTAATTTTCTACAGGTGTAATACAGTAATGTTCATGGTTTTACAAGCATATAACAGAGATGTTCATAGTTATACAAGCATATAACAGAGATGTTCATGGTTTTACAAGCATATAACAGAGATGTTCATAGTTATACAAGCATATAACAGAGATGTTCATGGTTCTACAAGCATATAACAGTGATGTTCATGGTTCTACAAGTGTATAACAGAGATGTTCATGGTTCTACAAGCATATAACAGTGATGTTCATGGTTATACAAGCATATAACAGAGATGTTCATGGTTCTATAAGCATATAACAGAGATGTTCATGGTTCTACAAGTGTATACCAGAGATGTTCATGGTTATACAAGCATATAACAGAGGTGTTCATGGTTCTACAAGCATATAACAGAGATGTTCATGGTTCTACAAGTGTATAACAGAGATGTTCATGGTTCTACAAGCATATAACAGAGGTGTTCATGGTTTTACAAGCATATAAAAGTGAGGTTCATGGTTCTACAAGCATATAACAGAGATGTTCATGGTTCTACAAGCATATAACAGAGATGTTTATGGTTTTACAAGCATATAACAGAGATGTTTATGGTTCTACAAGCATATAACAGAGATGTTCATGGTTCTACAAGCATATAACAGAGATGTTCATGGTTCTACAAGCATATAACAGAGATGTGCATGGTTCTACAAGCATATAACAGAGATGTTTATGGTTCTACAAGCATATAACAGAGATGTTCATGGTTCTACAAGAATATAACAGAGATGTTCATGGTTCTACAAGTGTAATACAGTGATGCTCACAACCACCTCAGGTTTGATATATATCTATCTCTCTTGCTCTCAATAGTTCTCCGTCCTTGTTTAATATCCGGCGAGCACACAAAGAGTGTCTGGTTGGTGTGAAACTGGCAGGGGGACGACTACAGAGTAGAGAGATCCCATCCCTAGTACGGAGCAGTCTCATAGCAAGGGGGATCGGGCTCATGAAGGGTTAGGGAGGGAGGGGGGTAGCAAATTACAGGCGACAGCTTGGCCCTCACCCCACCTAGACCCCTCTTATACCCACCCACCCACCATTCCACCCTTATAAAGCAGCTGCTTTTAGAGGGGAGAGACGGGGAAACCAGCACTATAGATCGGATTCTGTGATGAAGGGTCCAATCTTTCTACTCTAAAAGTCTTTACGCTACAAAATACCATTTATCTTAATATATCATCTAATATGGTCTCATAAATCTACTAAGGTCGTCTCGCAAGGATTCATCAACTTCATTTGTCTCTCAAAGTTAATGGACCAGAATATTGTAATCAAACAATTATATTTATTTGCTTGTATGATAAAAAAAAACACAACTAAAATGTGCTTTTGAGGGTGTATTTTATAACCGTTTAAGAAAAGTTAGCTGAATGTCACGTAACAATATTTATGACCTGCCTCAGTGGGAAGGTGAACTAAATGTCAAGGTCACTTTGTACGGTATTTTGGCGACTGGAAGGTTGGAGTTCGAACTCCCACGTGGGTGTACTTTAAAGGTGTTTTTTCCTAAATGATTTCTAAATCTCCCTCAACACAAATCTCACCTTTCTCATCTTGACCCTCTTAACCTCGTTATTGTAGCTCTCCGCTTCTTACGACTCGTTCGCGTTATATGCGTATCTACTTTTTTTCCACTAATTTGTTAGGGATAAAGAAGGTTTGAATCCATAGAAAATGCACCCACTTTTTCGTGGAGAAAGAGAGGAACATCATTTAGGAAAAAATATCCTCAATATACCCTACCGGGATTCGAATCTTTCCATCATTGGTGGTCCAGTAAATAGTGAACGTGACCCCTTGGACCACACAACCACCGAAGTGGGTTGTTATTGTAATTACACACGTGTATGTACTCATAACTGTTGCTAATTGACGATTCTTTTAAATTTAAAAATATATTATTCAGTTAAAAAATAACGTTCTAACAAGTAACTGTATTTTGTTATTTCAAAAGTGATTTTTAAATATTGTATAGTAGTTTCAAAACTGGCATTCTATTCCACGTGCAAAAAATGAGCGTGGGCCATCTTGTGTTCGTCTAGCACCATTTTTGAGTAGTGTGGGCAGTTGAGAAGATTGTCTTATTCTCTCTGTCTTTAATTCTTTGTTTATTGTGTCATTTCCACCTAATATTCGTTACCATTTCTTATTTATCTTATTAGTATTATAAACATTGTTAATTGTGTATATTTTATGGTTTACTACTTTCTATAAATCATTATAATATCTGATCTTTCCGTGTAGTTACGTACCTTTAACTTTATTTATTCACAAGGGCTGTAGCTAGAAAAACGTATAGATTGTGGTTGTACCATTGTGTACAAACACAACATTTTATACTACAGATAAGCTATTTATTCATGTTCCTAGAAACATTCTAAGGAGGAAAACCTGAATAAAATCAGCAAGAAGAGATGTAAAAGATATCAATTAATTCCTAGCCTCATAAATGTTTTGTTATTAAGATCATTTTAATGTACGTTATCAAAAGGTATATATATATATATATGTGTGTGTGTGTATATATATATATATATAATATCAAACACAATAGTATATAAAATATTTGTACTATTCCTGAGTTATCGGTAGAATATTGTATGCCAATCATTGAGCAAGAAACTAAACTAACTTAAGGAGGCCTTTTTATATGACGCATATTCTTTACTTTTTAACAGACCAACATATGTATAAAAAAACATTGATTTAGTGAGAGCAAGTTAGGTTTTCTCAGTAAAGTGGATTTATATTAGGCCTAATAATTGTAGATAATTAATCAAAACATTTTTATTCTTAAAACACCAAGTTTTATATTTGTACATGTTAGCATGAGTAATCTGGTCTATAACGACTTAAACATATTGGCTTGGGGTGAAGAAGGAAGTGTTGCCAGAAAATGCACCCGTATTAGCGTGACGGGTGGTGAGGGGAAAACTAAAGTAATAATCACATTGTAAAACCACCCCTAATGCACTTGGACGAGATTCGAACTCTGGCCTTTTGGTTATGAGAGTAGCACGGCATCGTGAGTTGGACACACTGATATTGTTTTAAAGATTAGTAAAACTTTCGGACTTCCCCTCCCCTCAACCCCCCCCCCCTCATTATGTATCCTCTTTCCCACACACATATAAAAGGGCCTGCAAATAAAAACTACGTTTAAAAAAAATATCTTGAGCACTCTGGCTATATAATAGCTTAATCTAATTGGGTAGGGAATATTAAGAAAGATAGGGGTAAGTCAACCCCAATTTGGATGGAAAGAGGATGGGAAAACATTGATCTTCTCACCAACTGCAATCACAATAACGATGTTATTAGTTTTATAGCCTTCCCTACAATGATGAGTCTGTGGCCGGTGTCTGGGTGTTGTTATAGGTTAGACTATATTGTAATTTTTATGCAGATATCTTTAGAAAGTTCACTTTAAATTTTCCCTAAAAATACTTATACATATTTAAACCTTACCTAACATAAAGAAACGAAATGTTAGTTTAAAATTTTATATCGTTTTATGCTAATCTAAAGAATTATTCAAATAAATTCAACCTTTATTTCTTATTTAATTTAGTTTTTTTTTTAATGTGCACTTTCTGAACGTACAGACTATATCGCCAGACCCAGAACCCATACGCAAATTCATCCCTGCGTAAGGGAGGTCCATTACACTTAGTACATTTTTCTGCATCGCCAATAATCGAACCCTGGACCCTTAGATCAGTAGGCGTAAATGCTACCGGCAGAGCCAAGGCACTGATTTATCTTTATTTCACACAGTGTAGGCCTTACACATTTTTTAACTTGCAAAAATAAATTTCGAAACATTTTATTTTTTCCCTGATATTATTTTTAGGTGTATTTCATCATGTTATTCAGATAAAATGTATTAATCATTAAAGCACAAAATGGACCAAAAAGTGAAATGGTAATAATTGCCTATGGCTTTAAACTTTAAATAGGTATAAAAACATTCCAATACGATTTTATTGAGAATGATTAATTTTGGAAGAACAGTTAAAATAATCATATCAGATATTTTACATATAGTGGTTATTTGCAAAATAAACTCTTCTTTAGTCAATATGTATATGAACTCCATAATTATAGCACAATATTTAACTAACATGCCATTTTTTACTCCTTTCAGGTTTGCACCGACACACATTTCATTTGTTGACAGAAATGACGCCACCACCATCATAATATCTTCACATGGTAATTTGTATATAGTTGCTTTCATGAAGCCATTTTCTGTTATTTTTGTATTTAATTTAATTTTTGAAAGGCGATAATTATCAACAGTAGAATGGAAATAATAAATAAAACTCAACAAATACAATTGGATGTATTCTAATAATGTGAATAGTATATCATAAACAAATAGTAAACAGAGTATGTGCTAGGATAATACCGGAATTAAACAGTCACGAAAACAAACGGAACCAATTCGATATAAATGTATTATCTTGTCGGTGACCTTGCGGTCTAGGGGTAAGGTGTCAGACTTCTATGCTGGCGGCCGGGGTTCGATCCTCGGTCCCGGCAAAGATTTATCTGATTACCAAACCCTTCCTTCACCTCTGACAAGACATCTTGTGAATGTGAGGAATGCCAGGTCTCCACCGTGGTTCGGATTCCACGTTAAACTGTAGGTCCTCCATTTCATCTCACAATCACCCTACCATTACACATTAGCGTAAGTGCGTATAACCCGAACGGGTAGTAAGACGCGGTGCTAATAATAATAATAATATTATCTTGTTGGCTGGCTAGCGGCTAGTCAAGAGTGACCTCAGACCAATCACAGGACGTTTCGAGTGCGCATAGAGTATTTAAAATTTTGAAACAGTTGAAGCCCATGTATTTTTACTAATTTTTTTCCCCTCATATAAACAAATTATACATTTTTAGAAACTTGAACTAATTTTGTTAAATTTATTTAGATTTAAAAAAAAAAATCCCAATTACATATCTATATATTTAGTTGACGAATCGTACAATTTGCATCGGTGGTTGCAGTGGTGGTGTCAGTCTCGCAATTGACTGGCCTGCTGGTGACGGGGTACTAGTCGTCACCTTGGTCCCATACTCCTTTCCACCTTGCCTTCTATGACGTCACTCAATAAGGTATTTCTTCTCATAATTTGACCCATCCGTGTGGCTTTTCTTTGTATAATCACCTGAAAATTGTCCTTTTTGCATTGACTCTTCTTATAACCTCTTTATTTGTCACCCGATCTGTCCAATTTATCCTATTTACTCTCCTATAGTAGCACATCTCAAAGCCTTCCAAATATTTCTTCTCCTTTTTCCTTCAGGTCCATTTTTCAGTACCAAACACTATTTACAGCTCTATAGATACCACATATCATTGATAAATTTCGAAAATTCTTCCGAAGCATTAATTGTATCGAATTAAAATGCTTTTTTTGTGTAAAATTATAAAGGTTTAACTCGCATTAAAAATTTGCTAACATCTTATTTCTGATCTCTTACCTTACATGACGAAAATAAATTGAAGGTGTTCACAAACAAGGTTTTTAATAAGACGTTTGGTCCAAATGGGACTCGGATACTGGAGAGTGGAGTAGGTTACATAATGATGAGTTACACACCCTGTTCTCCCAACAAGAAATGTATAGGATAATCAAGTCTGGTACAGGAGCCCCATGGCTTCTTTGGTTCTGACTGACAGCTGAAGGCTTTGAGAAGTTACCAGACCAAATTATGTATCCCTACGCCGAATCATATGTACTGCAAAAACATGTGTTTAGCAGCTGTCACTTCTGACAGTCAAAATTTAGGGATATACCTAAATGTTGACTGTCAGAAGTCAGCTGTGAGCTGTCAGTCAGCACCAAAGAAGCCATGGGGCTACTGTATATTACGGTAAGTATGACATGCAGCGCAAACGGAAGAATCTATAACCTTGTTCAGGGTACTGACTGGTAGACCCAATGGGAAGATACCATTGGGAAGACATAGATGCAGGTGGGAAGATAACATTAGAATGGACCTGATAAATATAGGGTGTAATAAGGTGATTGAATACAACTAGCACAAGATGGCATAGGGTGTTATGAGGTGGAATGGATGGAACTAGCTCAAGATATGAATAGAGTATAATGAGGTTCCTGGATAGAACTAGCTAAAGATAGAAATAGGTGGCGTACTTTTGTAAGTGCGGCAATGAACTTTCGTGTTCCTAATGCCATAAAGTAAGTAAAGTATCTTATTTCTCGATAACCTATTTTCAACAAACAAATAAGCTAGCGATATCACAATAATTATTTTAAATTTAAATTATAATTTTAGAAAACAAAGTTGTTGTTTTTTAACTTCAAGTAAGGAGACGCGCCTTCAGACATTTTCTGTGTTCAAAAATCTGTGCCGTATTTGAATAATTCTGGCTGACGCCTTGTGGAAGCACCGTGCAAACAAGACATAGGGAGCTCATGAATATTTCATCACGCACCCTGTCCTCTACACCCTCTCCACCCTACACTCAGCCTTGAGAGGATTTTCCTCCCCCAAGTCTCTCTGTTGGCCTTGTTGCACTCGGCGATGTCGATAAAATACCAATTGTTACCGGTAGTAACAGTCAAACGGTCACAATGTCTAGTTCTGATTCTGAACAATACAATTTATAAGAGATGTGTGAAGATCTCTTTTTTTAAGGGGACAGTCTCGGTAAGCGAGAAATTTCCCCGCAGACGTTCAGCTTCATAGCAATATTTAATTCTACGACGCGTTATTTCAAAATATGGTTCACGTCAAAATAAAGTTATGTTGATAGTGATATTGAAAATATAAAATAACTTGAAACTATTTGAAAGCTTGTGACAGAACGAAGTATTGCAAGGGATAACCAACCAATGGCCTGTCTGACCTCTAGATGATCCTACAAGTTCTCCGAACCCCAGTACTCTGGGTTTGAGCGGTATCCCTCAAATACAAGTACTGATGTGCTAGCATCTTAACCCGCGTAGCCCCCAAAACGGGCAGAGTGACCCCCTAGACTCGATGGTGATCAGTCAGCCTCAATAGCTGGACACCCTACTCTTTATTCTACTGGTTTCCCCCTCTGGAATGCTGACACTGTTTATGTGATCAGCACCTCTATTCTATTTGTTTTCTAGCTAATCATAACACCGTGCAATACTCGTTTTGTCACTCACAATCCAAAACACTACAGCATCACACAAACCCGCCTCCCAATTTAGGCCACTATATTATTATAAGCTGACACCTCTGTGATACAGATGTTTATCTACGTTTACATTATTGATGTAATTTAATCACTAGTCGGTTTTAAAATGTTGCTTAGTAGCTGCTATAATATAGGCAGACTTAACGACTAATGAGATAATTCAAAACTGTTCACACTATATCGAAGTCTTCTTCTTCTTCTTACTTTGAAATGTTTTAAATGCGTGAAGGTTATTTGTGAGTGTCAAAGATTTGCACTTCCCCTGCCATTGTTTACCTTTAATAACCATTTAAAGCAGGATAGAAAAGAAAGATTAACACACCAGAAAAAAGGTCGACTTCAAAGCTCACAATTAAACTACAACCAAATACATTACAGTAATATTCAGGGCACATCTGACCCCTAAATCAGAAGAAAGTGAAACACTGATTGAGCCATGTATAAAGGTTGAGCATTGTTGCTTGGATTCTGCAGTTGGCTGTTAAAAAATCCAGCTATATTCAAAAATAAAGACACACGTTTAAACAGGCAACTGCATTATCCAAGCAACAATGACCAACTTTTAGCCACAATACCAGTACTTGTTTTACTCTCTTCTTCGGAAAAAAGGGCCTGATAGTCCCTGAAAATTACTGTAGTAACTAATATGTTTTATTAGGTTTTAATTTCTAGCTACATTGTTGTGGTAAGTGTATAGGCCTCCTTTAAATGTTTATTAAATATATCCGCTATATACCATATTTTTATTTGTTTTCTTACTTTTAGTATATTTTTGTTAATTATCATCAACAAAATATTTACCAAACAAATTACTGAAAAATTGAAATATATTGTTACCTCATGTGGTTTGGGGACTAAACCCCCTTCCCTCTAGTTACCAAATTCAGCCTATACATATAACAATATTTTTTATTACAGGGCAGCGATATTATATATAGTATATTTGTTTTAAAATTATACTTTATATTGGAAATTCAAGGTAATCGTAGTAGAACACTTAGTCATATTTTTTTTAGTAACCAGAGTTTCAAACAATTTAAACATGTCTAGTAAGGTGAATTTCAAGAAAACGGAACAGTTTTACTTTGAAGATAATTCATGAGAACATGTTTTGGGAAATCATACAATGTAACCCATCCGATCATTCCCGCTCAGAATAAGAGATATACACTGTGTTGTGTGGATTTAAAATAAACATATTTTTATTTTACTTTTCCCCCTTCTGTAAATATTATTGGCACGATCTCGTGGCCGGGAATCAAGGCATAATAACGTAAGCAATCCAAATATGGAAAGTTTACAGCTCCAGATCTCTGGAAAGTTCCATGATGGTGATTTCACACATCAGTCAGCATTCCAAACATCCACACAAGTGTGAAATATAAACATTGCCATTCTAGAAATGTGATTCTAAGAAAAGCAGCCCGTAAAATCTATACGTCTGCAATCATGGATAGAAAACTACTTTTGAGGTAAAAATGGGATTCAAGAATGTAAAAAAGTTTCTCCACAGAAAACACAGAATTTGTTCACGTACGAAAATGGGTTGGTTACAATAAAATTATACTGTAATTATTATAGTCAATATATGTACTATTTTTCTACTAAACACAACTGACACCCTTAAAAAACTATTAACATCTAATATTTTTTCATCTAGTTTACTCAAACATAAAAGTATAATTTTAAAATTCTAAACACTAGGACATACCTTGAGTTGCTATGATTATTCTTTGTCTGTGCTAAAAACAAAAAGAAGCTACTAGGTCAATTTTAACGTATTCATACGTCAAGTTATGTGAGCAGCGGCTATCACCCCACATCTTACTGGTTACTCAGTGTTATTTTAGAGATATTGTTAACATCGATACAAAGTGACATCTGCATATAACATAACCTGACGTATGAATACATGAAAGTAGATGTGGAAGCTTTCTTGCTGCCAGAAAAGTTTCTTCATACAAAAATTGCACTGTAAATATTGTGTTTTCGTATCGTTTCTTACTATTCGTCCAAGTTACCCCACAGGCCGACCAGATGCTGAAACTGGGCCCGGTACCAGGGGCAAAGCGCGTGCCCCCCCCTCTGTTTGTAATATTTTTACTTCAGTGGCAGCCAAACCCTATTTGTCTAGGGAGTAGTTTTATAATAAAAGAAGGGTTTATGAGGGGTTGGTGACAGTCCCCCATTCAATTTCTAGAAAATATTTACAGTGGCCCTCGTCTGGGTATTTAAAAAAATAATTAGACTCCTCTGTAAGCTTTATGAAGTGGTCCTGCCCCATAAGACCTTTGACATTTGAATTCTCCTAGAAATTATTAAGAGTGGTTCCAAACCAAATTATTTAGAACAGTATAATGTTTTAATTTCTATTCAAAATGATTCTCCTAGATACATTTTTTGAAACTTTGATGCTCTTACATTATACTTGAAGTGTTCCCCTTTGACAAATTTTTAAAATCTTAATCTCTAGACGCTATTTTGAATAGTCCTTTCCTGGAAAAGTTTGAAAACTAGATTCTTCTATAAGATATTTAGAGCAACCGAACTCCAGAAATTTGTATGTCCCTAAAAACTATTTAGCATGGTCCTCGCCTAGAATTAGATACATTTTTAGAAGCTATTTATGATGGCCTTCCCTTGTCTCATTTTTGAAAATTGGTTGACTCTAGAAGCTATTTGGAGTATCCTGGCCTGGAAAATCTTTGAAAAATTTTCTCTTGAAGCTATTTAAAGTGGGCCTCTTCTGCTAAATTTTGAAAAATTGATTGTTCTCAGAAGATATTTTTTAATAATACTCCTCTATCAATTTTTATGATTGGATCCCTCTAGAATATATTTAGGGGTTTCTCCCAACATATTTTTGAAAATGTTTTGACCCAAGGAGCATGGTACAAGACCATTATTTCATAATCATACTCGAGAATATCAGAGGAGAATGATATAAATATAAAAGGGAGTGGGGGCAAGTTTTTTCTATGAAAGGTAGGGGTTTATTTAAGTTGGGGGAGGGGGTGAAAACACCATCCCACCCACGTTTCTAAGTCAATGCTTGACTTTTTTAAATAATTTGATGTCACTTTTAAAAAAGAAATGCAATGTAAAAGAAAATTGTGGGTAACTTAATTGAACACAGAAATGTATGCACATGGTGAAGTATTTAAATTTAACTTTATTTACTGCCCGGCTCTCTTTATGTGTCAAATTTAGTTTACGTACAACAATTATAGACTCCGCGAAACTTCCAAACTCTTCAAAATAAAGGACAATACTAGGCCAAACCAATAAAATTGTGACAAATGCCTGTGACTTCCTCCTTAAGAAACCACAGCGGGTGGGCCGCGCTGTTAGTATGGATAAGGGTTTTATTGATTGTCATTTATAATTTATTTTGTATTTTTTCATCTTAAATGCTTTTTCCTTTAACCTATGAATCTGTAATCTGTAATATATTACAAATAATCCACCGCTCGTGGTGGGACTGGCTACCCATGAAAGGCGTGGATGTAAGGAAGGCAAGAAAAGTTAATTGTGTTTGCAGTGTTAGTATCAAAACTTTTTTTGGTCAAAATAAATCAAATATTGCCTCAATACAAAGATAAAATTTAATTTTCTTAACATGATGATGTTCAATAATTATTCTTGAATATCTGGCAAGGAGTTACCGAAATTATTTAATGACAACTTTTTCTCTTCATTTAAAAAGTGAAAGCTTATCATATAATCCCACTATGCTCATGAGTGACATATTCAAGACTGTTGATATCACCATGTGAATAAAGTTAAATTCTATGCTTCTACTGGAGAAATATTTTAGCAAAAAAAAACTTTGCCATAAAAACTATAAACACAATGTCCTTTTCTCGCGTTCCCTAAATCCCAACCTTAACACGTATAACACAGTATAACCCCGATTATTCTAATCCCCAATAAACGGATAACCGCAACCAACACGTAAATTCCCCCCTCCTCCCCCCACTCCTTAAGGACGTTCACTTGATCAATATTCTTGTATATTCCGAGCCAATTTATTAAATCATTTATTCATCTTTCATATTTAATCTGTTTTAAGAGATTATTTATAATGGTTTCGTATTAAAATAGTACAGTACAATATATTATTGTAAGCCTACCATCCAAAATTTCGGTAATTTGATCCACATTTGTCCCAAATCAATTTGTATTATCAAAGTTCTACTGTATGAGAATTTATTGATAAGTCACCCATTCACCTGGAGCCCTTCGGCTGGCTGGTGCTGACTGCACCATCTGGTAGAAAGCACATATATTAGGGAGGTTCAGTGAGGGCTGTAGTTTACAGTGTCTTTCCGCACTGTATTTCTACGAGGAAGCGAGAAAGAGCCTATAAATTTTACTGGAAATATATTTTCACATACCTTCCTGGTACCTTTTACAAGCTACAATCGCCATTAGACCGACGGCTTTACTTCGCCTTTGAAGGAAGCTATGCTAAGGATTTGTAGCGCTAAAATAGAAAATCCATCGACCCCAAATGGGTTCGAACCCACGCATATAGTTTTTTGAGGCGAGAACCTTACCCCAAGACCTACGAGGTCTGATATAAGGATATACACATTAAAACGAAAGGCCTACAGACTTTATATTCCACAAAACAATTTTCTATAGGTAGATTTAAGGTTGAAAACTTTAATCCTTATATAAAAGCACTATTTTTTACAAAATTACAAATTAATATATGATAATATAGGAATTGAAAAATTTCATTGGCAAATAAACCTTTTTTCCCAAATTTACAAATTAGTTTTTTTCACATGCATGCCCCTTCATATTTACTCAACTTATATTTACTTTACGACACCTTGAGGCCCCAATAAAGTTTTATGTCTACCAGTTTTTAAAGAGGTGTGATGGCTGTAATCATATCAGGCAACTAGGTGATTCCCCCGAGCGGTGTATGTAGTATACAATCCAATTTTCATAGGAAGGATCTTATCTGACAGCTAGAATAGTTACTAGATCTTATTTCGTGTATTCACGCGTCGAGTAGTGTGTTCTACAGCTGTTAGTTTTGATAGGTATAGTCAATACTTAAAAAATAAGACTTATAAAATAGTAAAGTTTTATTAATGTTGCCGACAAAACAAACACTTTAGTTTCTAAAAGGACCTTTCTTTGAGCACATGACAGTATTATGTATGAGAGAAGCACGTTTATAATTCAGTTAGCTTCCAGACGTGTCATCTCAAGAATTCGAAATATTATACCAGGTTTATATGACTTGGAAAGATTTCAAGAGCTAGATTTTTTACGTAGCATTACGACCATTATTTATATAAATAATAAATATAATCTGAATGTAAAAATGGCACATAAAAACACTTTAATCAATATTTCCAGTGTATTTCTTTATGTATAATTTTAGGAATAGTCTGAAAGCTATACTTTACACACGTATGATCATGTAAGAACCTAAAAAAAACTTTTTGTAGCAAAGTAAAAAGATATGGAGTAAGAATCCGCCAAACTCAACCGAATTAAAGCAAAAACATCTTTAAAAAAAATTGCTTCGAGACAACTTGTTTGCGAAAAGCTAGGTTTAGCTTTCTAGAAATTTCTTTTGATCTCAGTACTGCGACGGTTCTAGTTAAAAGGTCACAGAAAATTAGCTAATTTCACTAATATATTTTTAAATTTTATAACTTAAAATATAAGATTTTTAATCCAATATTAACATGTTGATACATTTCTTATTCATTATGTCCTAAGACATATTTTTAAATAACAAACCCCTTACTAAATAACGTGGGATTTATATAAGCCTTCAACGAATCATAACGATCTGGTAGTTGGCCCCCTTAAACATTTAGATGTAATTTCGCTAAATCACAATATAATGTATAATATTTTTTAATATAAATCCAAATTTTTCCCAATTAAGTTTAGTAATTATTACAGTCTGATTTCCATAGAAAAGATTATTTTTAAACTGTAAACTAATGTTGCCACAATGGCGTGAATAAAAATTTAACAATTATATCTAATCTATTTATTAGTCTAGTTGATTAATATTATAAATACAAATTATACTGTTATGTATAAGAAATAATTATTGAAAGCTTTTGATAACTTTTTAATTAATAAACCAAATAAAACATTTATACGATATCAAATTTGAGTGACTTTCAATCAATGTTGGTGATTGTAAGTGGGCTTCCTATAAAAATCAAGATTTATAATATCATCGTACATTTAATATAAATTAGATGAAATTACAAACTTTCATTTTTAACTCAGCTGTATTTCGATTAGTGTATTAAACTTCAAACGCGAATCGTATACTCTCTCTCTCTCTCTCTTAAATTCCAAATCGGTTTAGTTTTGAAGTCAGCCAACCTGACTAATCCTGAGTTCTAAAAGCGAATACCAAAGAGAAAATTCGAGTGTAAATAGGAAGCTTTCTCCTTGCAAGAACTTATCAGAAGCGATGAACAGAACCTGATAATGAAGCAATTTATATGTTAATTCAGGATAGCCTTCAATACTAAGACTTAATGTTTCAAGTTCGTTCCTACAAAACAAAAAAACAACACCTTTTTGCACATATTTGGAAATAGGGAGACTTAGAATTATTCAATGAAATGTTTCGATAAAATTGGTCTCTTTGTGTTCTATGACTGTAATCTTTTCACTTTGGATATAACAATAACCAATTAGCCTACCACCAAGTTTTAGCTGACCTGACGACTCAACATAAATGCACATTTTAAATTGTACTTTTCTTGATGAATCAACGTGACTTACAAACTAAAATAATATAATGGATATATTTGATGGAGTTTTAAAAGATGGTTGGCAATCCTTAGAAATAATACCACTATCCACAAAACAGAATATTTTAAAGTCATTTATTGTTTAACACCGTGTCTTACTTACTACCCATTCGAGCTATATGTCTATGTACTAGTTTCACCAATGTATTAGGGATTAGGAATGATGAATTAAGAGGAATTGTTCCCGCATTTAATTGTAGGACGAGTGGAAAACCACCCTCAATACACCCGACCAGGATTCGAAAACTGATATCTCCGTCATCGGTAGTATAGTTTATCGCGAGAGTGACGCCTTAAGCCATGCAATCACCGAAGTGGATAAAATATATTACAAAATGTAGAATGAGATCCGTAGAGGAGATATAACTAATTAGTTGTTTTATTTGTTATATAGTATGTTTAAAAAATTAAATTAAAAAAATGGCATCGTTAACTTTGTTTACAGTTATTATAGAAAAAAAAATCACGATGCTCTTTTTTCCTTTCTCTTTTTTAATATATATTTAACACTCTTTGCCTTAAACAATAGATTGCACTTTCTGAAATTACGCCGAGAACAAATTAACCAAACAAATTATCGCTTTCTGGAACTTTTAATGTTTCCCACCTACACGGTTTTAAAAAGCCTTGTTTTTATTTGAATTATTTCCTCAACAGACAACAGTTAAGTACCCCCATCCCCTCCCCCACAATTTTTTTCTCTTCCCCCATTCCCTTCCAACCGCTAAGCTTTGTCGGTAAAACCTTGGCTTGAAGCTCATCACAAACAAGACCCATTATAAAGTTGTTATTATTTGGAATTCATTTTGAGATTCCCGACATAACTACGTATTGAATTGTTGTCATCTCCCCCTACCACCTCACCCCAACAACAAATGTATATTCTACGGTACAGTAATCACATATCCAATTGTGACGTCTGGTCTGTGAAGAAAAAAAGGAAAAAGCGGTAATGGTTCAATTTTTTTGATGAAATGTTTTGAATTTCCTCCTTCAAAGGTGAACTGTTCAGAAGACAATTTGGAAATAATTTTATCATTTCATTGGGGGGGTATTAAAAAAAAAGCAATACAATAATTATTTATTTTTGCACCTTGAATATATTTAAAAATACCGTTATCCTATCTTTATTGAGGAAAATAGATATTCATTTTAAGCCCCGAATATTGGCATTTATATATAATTCTCTACTTAACCACGTATTAAATCAAACGCATAACATTTTAAGCGATAAAATATAATCTTCTAAAAATATTTCTAAACAATACAATACACTGCATTCAAAATGATTAAAATTCAAGCCACACTTTTGTATATTTTAAATTGAATAATCTCTAATTTTTCGAACAAAAAATTACATTTCTTTAATAGTAATTTGGTGTTTTATATAATACGTGTGCCCACACATGGCAAGTAAAGTATTAAATGGAATTTTCTTTAGTTGTTTTAAAAAAATGCA
>CABFOW010007646.1:12186-22708 GCA_902141385.1 Timema californicum | reverse complement strand
GGCGGGAATCAAACGGATGTGGAAAGTAGTTCAAGGGTTGGGGGGAAAGTAGTTCAAGGGTTGGGGGATGGAGGCTAGCCAATCAGAGAGCGGGTAGGCGTGGTCACGTGACCAGTTTCGGCCTATCCGAGCACTGTACTATCAGGGCAAGAGGGATACTCAGGTTTCTGCAAGAACTATCTTGGGAACACATTACGTAAAAATACTTGCAGGAGATCAATGCCTGCTACCCACTGGGCTTATCCTTGTTGTGTTGCAGGTCGGCACTTCGCAAACCTTGATAGGAAATGAAATGCTTTTAAACTGAAAGGGCAGGTTTAATAGAATCATGGGTATTATTGGTATCGTAGGCCGTTTCCCATAGTGCAACCTGTAATGACAGGCGTCTATATGATAAAGTTTTGTAGACTGTTTATTTGTAAGTGGGTCTCTTTGTACAGTTTAGAGGGGTTCAAATGATGCAACAAAGTTATGGCTATTCAAATGTTAATTGAAGAGAGTGGATGGGTAAACCAAATGGATAAAGGGAACTAAAAAACTAGCAAAGGTAGTGTCTCTGGACATGTAAGTGCGGTATGGTACATCTAACTTGATTAAAATACAGTGTTTAATTTTACTAGCCAATGCATTTTTGGAGCTCACTCCTAGAACCACTAAAAAATTCTCTTTTGTAAAAGAAGTATAATATGGGGATAAATTTAAATGACTAATTCCTGTGCATCCTTGATCCCAAAGCATATTATGTATTTTTTCAAGGACATTTTTCCTTTGTCCTCTGCCAAGTTTCAGCATTATATCGACAAATAATTCTAGTTTTTGTCTTCGAATAGGTGAATGCACATTTCGGTTTAAAGGGAAATTTCGTATCATCTGGGCATATGTAAACTCTTTTCAAGTAGACGTTGACCTAATCGAAATGAGGGTTAGAGCTTGTCGGATGTTCTTAGAGTTTCTATGAGTACATTGTTGCTTCAGAGGTATTTCAGTGTTCTTTTTATAGCTGCAATTATTATGGTCCTATGTGATAATGTGCTCTCATTCCATAATATAATGTGAATCTTTGATTCAATATGTTGCACACGATAATTTGGTCGTTGAAAAATGGAAAGGTAATATTAATGTCGTATATGCTGCTTTGGGCCCTTTTCACAAATCAGGGGCTATACCTTGTTGTCACATGCATTGTTCTGCACCCTTCAAACAAAGTGATGAAGCCACTGAAAAGGCAAACCTGAGATTAGCAACGAGTAAATGATTAGTTTTAAAAGTATTTCCTTTTTTCACGGTAGCTAATTAAAAGAAGACTTCTCCTACAGGATCGTGACTATTCTATTATACTTTTAAGTCTTTGGTGAGTTGTTTTGTGTTCAATAGAGTATTTTTTATATTCAAAGTTTCTTAAAGAATTAACCAACTATTTGTTTTTTCTCAAATAGAAAATAGGTCAGACAGGATAAAAATCCACTGATTTACGGTCTAATCAGAGATATACCTTACAATTTATTTGGTTTGGTCTAACCTGTATTAAAAACATATTAAACTAAGTCCAAAGTTTCTACTTATTGATAGGTTCTGATTATTTATTCAATATCATCCAGCATGCATTTCCTGAGGCCAAACCAAATTGCGAGAGGATCCGTCAAGTTAAAAATAGTAATATAATGGAGAGAAAATATATTTGTGAGAATGAAGAGTGATACAAAGCGACTTATGATATAGTACTACTCCATAGAAAGTTATCCTCTAAGAGTAGGAGTGCTTTGCAAATAAATTGGTTAGATGCGTGGGCTACGTTGTTTACGATACGTAAGTTTTCAAATGATGTTGGACCTTTAATGCCATAGAGACGCATTCTAAAATCACACTACAATGTTGTATTTGGGTATATGGTATAATGGTATACACTCTTATGAGGAAATCACCTTTAATTACAATAGGGAGTTCATAATCAGAAACACATTCCTTGTGGCACTATAAATTCTTAATTTTCCGAGCATTTCATGAAGAAACTTCAATGTTCGTGAGCATATTTGCATAGGGATCTTCAGCTCACAATCTGAAGAAGGTTGTTAATGGTGTGTCGCTTAGGCTTTTAGTGACGTTAGTGACATTATTTGTTGAAAAGTGTAAACACTATTCATTTTCAATATGGACAACATAACACCTAATATCTTGAATAGTGCCAATTAAAATTGTTCTCCTTGACCAAAAAAGAACCAAGATAATTGAGTTGCACAGTAAGATTTTATTTAATTAAACAACAATTTAGATATATTACAAAGGAAAACCATATAATGGCTTTGAGCGAACATACATCTTCGTAGTTGAATGGATAGGAGCGTCTGTTCAGGGAGTGAACATGTTTCCAGAATAACCGGACAATGCAGAAAACGATATTTATGACAATAAATAATGCAAAATGTAAATCAGTTAAATGAATCACATTGATATTGGTCAGGCAGATAAATACACAGCAATACGGTTCCCCAGGTTTTGTTAAATTTAAAACAAGAACTTTTTAAAAGGAAGTTTAAGAAATATTAATGTTACAAGGATTAGCTCTTTAAATAAAACCACAATAACAACAGGTCTATATTAAATTTATTTAGATTAATTTAAATTGAGTTTATCTTATTTTATCAACTACTAAAATGTACAATTGGATCCAACCATAAGGACTTAGTTGACTCTACATAAAAACGGGACATTTTTACAACCAAAAGACAGAAAGATTTGAAGTACAACATTTTTTTATATAAATGAAATCAAACTAAATTTAACTACTTTATTACTATATATGTGTATAGTAATAAAGTAGTTTTTATATATATATATATATACATATATATTAAATCAAATATTTACGATTTATTTAAATGTAAAAACTATATATATTAGAATGACTAGAAGGGCAATAAGTTTAAAATTATGAGGTATTTTTTAAAAGTTAAAAATAAGTAAATCAACATAAGTTATATTTATGTCCAAAGAGAAATCTACAAATAATTAATGAACAAACTTGATCCCAGTGCAACCCCTTGCCGTGTATATCGGAGTGTGCCTGAGAAACCCAAACCACCTATACATACCATAACCAATTACACTTATGAATCGAAAACAATGAGTGATCGTGTAAACTAGGAATGAAAAAGATGGAGCCCAAATTATAAACCATCTCCACATAAAATAATCAAAATATCTATAGGGGGAGTAAGATTACTTTACTCGTTACTAGGAGTCGCTAGGTCAACCTGGTAATAGCGAGGACCATAAGTCCTCCTTTATGGTGTATACAGTCAACACGCGCAGGAGCTGTATTTTGAAATCGGGGAAATTGGGTAGGAGATTGGTGAGTTGAACAAGTATCTATCGTAGCTAACGCTACACCCGTCATTGCTCAAGTTAATACCAAATGTTATCTGGGCACTGCCCTTTTTGTTTAATTTACATACATGCTTAATGGATATGATAAAACTGCACATTCAACAGTGGTGTAGTCGTAAATTTAGCAGTGCTGGAACGCAAGGCCGTAGCAAGCCCAAAGTTGAAGGGGAGAGGTGGTGGCACCATAGGCAAAAAATTTGCACAAACATAAATACTTCTAGAAGCTATTTGGAGTATTTTTTTAATGATTACTAAGGCATACGCTGACAGTGCACTTTCCCTAAAATTCCAATAATTCTCATAGAGAGCCGTATATTTCATCAGAATCTATTGATTAATAGTATGAAAAATGTGTTAACATAATATTGATATAAAATTAATTAGTTAACTTGGAATTGTATAGTATAAAACTTTACCAAACATTTTTTTTGTTATATTTTCCACGAAAATCAATGCCAGAATGGCGTTCCCCCACGTTCCCACTCCACTACACCCCTGACAGTCACAATTCTCCACATTGATGTGAGAGAGAATCACACATTTGTCTAACTACAAAGTTAAAGAACTGATCGTTGATGAGCTACCACCATCACCAAGATTCCATCTACGATATTTGGAATACCCGTCATGCCCATCAACGTAGTTCTTTGAAAATTCTTGGGGTAATTTTACCCACATTCACGGAGTCTATCGATTCAAAAGTCCGTATGGGCCATGTACCATACAGGTCGATGATTGAAAGCTGAATTTTCGAACTTGTCACCTAATCGATGATGTCTGGTCTGATTCTTTCCTGGAGACGTAACATTATATGTACTTTTAACAGTCCTTAATTTTGCCGCGACACAGTGTTCATACAACTCTATTATTGACTTTAACCTCACTTCTCAGCTCCTTGAAGACAGAGATAATTTATAAAAGCTTATAATATTTCTTGAGAAACTTCACATACCCTGATATATACCAAGTTTTCATTTGAAAACTTTCTGCCAAAATATCTTAAAAACAATACATCGCTGAAAAAAATCTTTTAAACAGAATCTTTTTGGTTCTTAGGGTGAAGTAAAGTGATTAGGCTGGTATTACCTTGGGTGTCGTTACCATGGTGACGTTAAGGTCACTGATTTAGACTCCCTATTATTTATTAAATATTCCTGTAGAGCACGTTGTTACATTTTCAAAATAATGTTCTTAAGCGTTTTAAAATAAAAGCTATCACGAGAAATGAACCCCGCAAGTTTCTGAGTCGCCGGCAACGAGTGTGCCATTAGAATTTGACCCATTCAACCAATTCTCGGGAAGGTACAGTGTTTTTGTGCTGTGTGCTCGCTTACGTGTGTTTGTTCGCGTTTATGTGTATATAAATTGTACTTTAAGTGTATTCTGTTCATGGTTTCTTATTCTCTTACATGAAAATGTGAATACACTTCCTCTGGATTACACCTTACAAACGCCTAACATAATAAAGTAATTAGTAGGATGTATGCATATAGCTCGAACAAGTTGTAAAACGTGGTGGTATAAAAACAAAACAATAAAGCGGTAGGTTCTTGTGAATCGGTTGTAGGCAGTAAAATAAGTATTAAATTAATTTTACTTATTACTCTTAATGTGTGCTTTTGGTCTCCTTAATTCCTAGTCTGGTGCCTAAAACACATATTTGTAACAACTATTTGCCAACCTTTTTTAAACATTTTAATGATTGTGAATTCGCTTCTTTGCAATTAGTATATAACTTAAACGAGTTGCTAATAAAAAAAGGAAAAATATTGCTAAACATTTTAATGTCTAAAAAATCAACCTAACAGCTAAATATTTAGAGTGCTATATTTATCTTCTTACCTCTCCCGCATTTTATTTTGTTACTACATCTCGGTACTCATTGAATCCAATAGAAATGGTCAAAAAGGGCTGCGCATGTTTAGAGTGAAAGTTTCTCTACCGTCCGTTCAATGATTTAGAAAGCCATGAAGTGGGCTGACGTGGGTCGTGCATGTCCAATCTCCCAAGCAATCAAAGTCGACCAAAGGGCGTAAAATGACTAGGAGGATGGGGGTGACCTAGGTGGAGGGTTGAATGGAGTTGTGTTTTAGATGAATGGTGGAAGAGGATGAAAGATGCACAAGTGTGGCAGGGAATGTCGATGTTCGCCACTGGAGACTACCCCCATGGCGTCGTAAATTGAGGAGCTGCTTGAAAATTCTACCACACTGGCAAAACATGGGGGGAATAAGAAACGTCCCTCTACACGCTATCTTTCTTTTTAGAATGATAGCACATTCTCTTCAAATAAAACCGTGCATATTACTTTTATTTAATAAGTTATTTTCTAATTTTAAACCTTTTAACCAAAAGGAAAGTTTTTTAACATCACTTCTTAAAACCTGTTAAGGCTCCACCCATATATCAAGACAAATGGTTGTCTATCAATTATAAGTAGAGATGAAAATTTTCCTGGAAATTTTGAATTGGAAAGTTTTCCGCAGTGGCAGCTTACGGTATAAGGGTTAAACTGTAGAGGTGGCACCTAGAGCCTCTTTACTTCAAAATATGTCTTAATAGACGATTGGGCTAGCATAAGGGGGCACGGGGCTGGGGAAGGGAGAGGGGTAGTTTGGAAGCACGGAGAATAGGGGGAGACAAATGTCAGGACAACCTGAAAATTATTCTAGTAAACTTACTGATGAGAAAAAATTTAGGTATGATTTATGAACATAATGGGTCTACAAAGGCTCGCATTTATTTGTTTCTTTACTACTTTTTTTTAGCACCATGTCAGACTACCCGTTTGGGCTCTACATCCTTGTACTAATTATTATAATATATTATGGATGAAGAAGATTGAATTTAGAAGAATTGCACCCGTGAGAGTGAAAAAATATTTAGGAAAAACCAATCTCAGTGAAACTTACTGGTATCGAACACCGATCTCCCTGTCGTCGGCAGTCTAGTATATTGTGAACGTGCGGCCATCTAAGCTCGTTTTATGATGTTTTTGGCGTTAATTCCCTTAAGTAAAATTAATCTTAAGTAAAAACTTTGACATTTGGGATATCTATATTTCAATGATATTAGTTTTACTTTATCAGTTGAATTTATTTTACAAAAATAGTTATTGAAAATTTTCCACTTTGGAAAATTTTCTAGTAAAAACATATAGCATATTTACTTACGTCTCTCATTTCCAGTGACAAGTACTTCAACACAGCGACAAAGACTACGGTAGCAAAAAAACTGTTACGTCGAAACATCCATATATTTTGTATTATTAATCCCTTTACACTTAAAGCATTAGTATAAACAATTTTTTATATTCGTTTATTATCATAACTATCATAACTTTTAATAAGAAACACACTGCACTTTAATATGAAATGTTTTAAATGTCTCGTGATTTCCTCACATTATTTTGGGAAATAATATAATTATTTTTACTTTCTCGCTACCTTACAGGTATAGCAATTATTATGATCGTCAAGAAAATTGAACTTGAGATTTTGATTAATATCGACGTCCTATGACCTCCCGAACCCTAAAAAGTGGTTATCACAATGCCGTCTGTCTGTCAGTCCATACCTCGGATTAAAGCCTAGACTATTTTACAGATTGGGCTAAAACTTGGTATTTAGGGCTTACCTCAAGCAATTTTTTGAATTGGATATCCAGCCCTAGCCTTAAGGGTAGTTTCCTTAATGGCGGAAAGAGAAAAATGAAATTTTATCAAAGTTGGCATCAACGATTTTGATTAAATTTCATTTCTCAGCTTTGATCAATATTACAAACCAAACGGCTACTCATAACTTTTCGTCAAAATGACTTTAAGTGTTACGATCGGATGCGTAAATTATTTTTAATTTTATCTCCGTAAGTCTTTGAAATATGAATTTACTTATCATTGCTTACATGTGGATATATTCATAATAAACATATTTTATTGAAATATATTTTTATAAAACCCAAATTTTCCAAGCTATATAAAAATATTTTTTTTCTTTTAACCTTGCCAACACTTTAAGGTAAATCATTACGACCATCAAAAAAATCTAGTCTGAGATGTCGATGGATGTTTCATGACCCCCTGATTCCTAAAAAGGTGTTTTTGCAGCGCCGTGTGTCTGTTGGTCTGTTCAACCCTAAAATTAATAGCGGTTTACTAGAAGATGAAAAGAAAAATATTCCATTTTCTCAAAATCGGATATAACGATTCTTTCTCTCTCATTTTAAACTCAATAGTCAATAATTACATATTTTATTCTTGAAAAATATATTGAAATATAGTAAGGAAACAATTTTTTAAATATAATCATAGAATTCAATGTGGAATAGAGTTGAAATTTGGAATTTAATATAAATTCCAAAGCTCAACTAGAGTAAGATATGAACCTTGGATTGAGTAGAGAATTGATTGAAATTAGGAAACTCTACTATATATTAATCATTATATGAAAGATTTAAGAACACATTAAATTAATACAATTCACATATATTTATATATAACACATTAAAATAATATAATTTATATTTATCAGTTTAAGTTAAATGTGAAAATTGGCGTAAACAGAAAGATTGTATAAGTGTTAGAATAGTAGAAGTTTATGAATTAACAATATTAAAATGATGTAAGATTATAGATTAATCTGACTTGAAATAAATTGAATTCAATTCTTATCTTTATTGAAAGTCCTTGTTCCTTTTTCTTTACATGCTGGTATATTCCAACTAAGGTTCACGACATGTTTTTGCGTTTGATGATGGCGTTGACGTAAAACAACGAAACATGTATGAATGTACCTACTTAGCCAGCTGTGCTCTAATTTTGTGTAATTAATTATATTTATTAACACTAGGTGTCAGCACCGCATTGACCCTTCTCTCTTAATGGCTCTGTGCTCACCTATCCATCGCCTTTTCTTAGTATAACAGAAAAACTGTGTTCAAGCGTATTTTTAGTTTTGGGGTACAGAGCCATGGAACTCTCTCGTGTAAAATAATTAAGTGCTCATCACTTCAGATACTCTGACACCATTTGCCAAGGTAAGCTCATAGTAAGTTAATAATTGTTTCTCTGTGTTTGATCATTTAAAGCTTGTGTACAAAATCTCGCCAGTTAACACCGCACATTCGTTTAGCCACTTTTACAGTGTGTTAGTGGCACAAGTGGACCTAAATTATCGAAAACATAGTGAATGATCCAAATCAAAGTTTTGAATAGTAAAATACCCTTATATTCCAAATATTGCTAGACTTTTCTATTATTTTTAATAATTAACTATATACATCTTTGTTTAAATAATTTAGATAATACTGCCTTAAAGATATCGCTGGGAGTTAAAAATCTTTTAGTTGGACATTTAACGATTTTAAATATATATAATCAAATAACTAGTACCCGTAGAATCACATTGGTGGAAACGCGATTTAAATATCAGGTTACTCTGGTCTAGTATGGTTGGGAAGGTCGGGGATCAAGTACCGGCCAAATGAACACATGTTTATTTTTCCTATATCGTCTACCACTCTCCCATCACGCAAATGCAGACACATTTTCTCTAGATTTAATATTCCTTATCACTTGCTCACCAGTGTTATTAAAGTGTATACAGCTAAGGCGGAGATTAAGACTAGGTGCAAAAATGTATGCCTCTGAAATAAGCATTTATGATTCTGTATGATATGGCCCGCAGCACGTCTCGAGTTTGTAAGACTGGCTCTTAAACTTATGTGAGTTTTAGATGATTGCTTAAAGGCCACAAAATTGCAACACACTGGACTGACCATGCCTACAATATTAAGGTTTGAATCAATATCTTGTGTAGTGGAGTTGTTTTTTCCTAAATGGTTTGACACTTTACCTTGACACTATACTAAAGTTCGTTCACGGTAGGAGTTTACCTCTGAAAGGCCTTTTTCCCTACCAGAAATATATTATATAGTAGGATATTGGTAGGAAAAAAGACCTTTCAGAGGTAAACTCCTACCGTGAATGAAGTATAGATACATTTCCTCTAAACTCAACCTTCCTCGTACTTAACGCATTGGTGTATTTAGTACATAAGCTTATAATTTGAATTGTTAGTAAGATGCGGTTACAAAAAAACCTTCGTATTATCACCATATAAATTTAAGCTAACGTGATAATTGATAATTAACCATCCCTTTTCACCCCATATATTGAAAGCCTTTTCACCCCAGATAAAGAAAGACTTTCTCCCCATGTAGGGAAAGCCTTTTCACCTCAGATAGAGAAAGCTTTTCTTCCCATATAGAGAAAGCCTTATTACCCCATATAGAGAAACCTTTTTTGCCCCAGATAGATAAAGCCTTTTGCCCTATATATAGAAAGTATTTTCGCCCCGGATAGAAAAAATCCTCTTCACCATAGATAGAGAATTTATTTCACATCATTTAGGAATAGCCATTAGCTCTATATAGAAAAAAAACCTTTCGTTCCATATAAATACAGTTTTTCGTCCCATATAGATAAAGCCTTATCACACTAAGCTGAGAAAGCCTTATTATCTCATATAGTTAAATCGTTTATAAGCAATTGCCAGGGTTAGATTTTATCTCTCGAATGTTATTTTGTAACAATACAATGCCTTGTATTGCACAATTACTCCCCACCTAACCCAATATCACTAATAAAATTGCCAAGATACGTACTACCCACCCCCAGAAATAACCTCCAAAAAAACCTATAATAGTATTCTTCTCTATTATAGCCCTATCTAGCCCCAACCATTATTCAAAGCAAACATTCAGAAAAATCCATTATAAACAGTGAAGTTAAGTAACTGTCCAAACGTACCTTCGTCCAGATTCCCTGGCTACGCCGCTGGCGAGTCAAACGCACTAATAAACAAGAGTTGGGCAACAACATCTCGAAGAACGGCTACGGTCTACTCCACCCGATCATTGGAAATAAACTAGCCGATGTTTACTTGACCTCCCTCTGCCAAATCAACTGACCCTGGTTTGCCGTCTGGCGGAGGGATATGAAAATGCCACGCCGAACTTTCAAGCTTGCACATTGGTAGAGAAATAGAATACTGCCGAGCTACAACGACGCGTCCAATCAGCGGCTGGGAAAACCTACCAAGTTGTGTCAGAATGACGTAATGGACTATTTGGGCGTAAC
>CABFOW010007646.1:0-11048 GCA_902141385.1 Timema californicum | reverse complement strand
TATATATATATATATATATATAATTACAACATATGCTAGATTAAATCAGAAGTAAATATTAACTACGAAACATCTAATTTTGGTTCCGGGAGATGTAATATTATGATGACTGACAGTAAACATACACCACAGTGGTGGGCGTGCTGATTGTCAGTTTCATCCAGTCGGGTTTGTTGATGTCGGGTACATGGTTTTCAAATTCAAGATAGTTATACTAAATTTGATTTGTACTAATTAATTGCACACCCTCCTTTCACGGAATAACTGCGGCATTTCATATACATTATAGCTTATTCAAACTCTATAAGCGTAGTTTATTTTAATATAATCTGAATGGATAGTAAGACGCAATTAGAAAACCAAATCAAAACACATCATAATTTTCAGTACTTTGGGTAAATTTCATGCCCTTGAAAGTGTATATGGATACTAAGTTTGGAAAAAGTTTCATAATGACACAATAACAATAATTAATATGCAAAACATTTTCAAATTAGTATTTATCTTTTACTATCTACTTTTCCAAAACAAAAGAGTTTTGAAGAAGAGTAACGAGAATAATTAAATAAACTGGATGGTCCAGTGAGTAGTGAAGTTGTTTATGAAGAGAAGCAACAAACCCCATTAACATGTCAGCAATAAACATATCTATTTGGGCGTAATGACTTCTAACAAGGCCGAATATTAGATGGTGTACTTACTGTCCGTCAAGGATATTCACATATTTACACTCATTTGAACGGGGTGAGGAAAGTACAGCTTAAATGACGCGAAACCATATGTTCTTAAAGGTGGTGTGAAAAGCTATTTAAGGGTGCGGGGGGGGGACACCTCACCCAGACTCGAACCTCTATTACCTCATCACAAGCAAACAAGAAAAGATGAGAAGTATGGTCAAATTAGGTACTAATATTTTAGATTGTTATGGTTTTTAAAGTGCGTTATATAATGTTATGTCACAGTGTTTCCTAGTAAAATCCGTCCATCTGCTTTCCCTCCTTAAAAACCCTACATCCCCACACTAAGGTGACGTCAGTTTATACGGGACTTCATCCCCTAGCCCAATGACGTAGGTTGATCAAACTCCTCACACCCCAGCTCCCACCCGCCACGATTCCAAAATTGTGTCACAGTTTCGTAATAGCTTTTTAAATCGTGGGTGAAGGGGTTGGTAGGCTTGAACAGGATAGTAGAGGGGTAAAGAGATGGTATGAGGTGATAGAGTGTAAGGAGGGATGAGAGGAAGAAACACCTCCACTCTTCATGTTGCGTCCTCTTTCAGACTTTGAATGTTTCTAAATAGGATTATCGGGGTCGCCGCGCCGACTTTGTATAAATACATTAGTAACAAGTGCTTGCATATTCTTCTCCCTTTCCCCTTCTACAATCTTCCACGCCTTTAGACGTAGTCAGGATTTTTATTGGAAATCGGCCTGATGGAACGCTTTTCTTTTTTTAAACTTTAACATATGTATTTACAAACTCAATAAAGATGAAAACTATGATTAAAGTGAGAATAAGTGTGATGTCTGACTAATCATCAATGATTCAGATCTGTAGTTACCAACGAGCCGTTATTAAAGAGCAGATTTCACAGGAAAGGCCTTATTCGTCAGCTAAAAAAAAGCTATTAGATCTAATTTTACGTATTAATACGCTATGCCATGTTATTTTCAGAAGTCTCTTTTGATAGATAATATCAATACTTATAGAACAACATCAATAATAGCAGGGAGTCGTACCAAATACTTATCGTTTCTGGTTCCTGTTCCATTTCTTAAAAAAAAAAATGTTAAAGTTCAAGTTAAGATTTCGGTTCTAGAAAAATAAAGGCTCCTGTTCTTTATCGGTTCTTAATTAGATTCCGGTTTTGAAAAATGAAATTTATTAGTTGTAATGTCATTAAAATATAGGTAGACTAAACGTAATATTAAAACATAATATGTATAATATGAAACGAGCTATTTATATAAAAATACAATTAGTTCAGGTGCTTAATAACTACAAAAAAAATTTAAAGTGCCAGGTTCCATTTGAGTAGGAGATCATTTTATTTAATTTTTGTTTGCCAGAACTCTAAAACATAATAAAAATGGCCTTCATGGTCTAGTGATCAAGTCTCTGGCTACAAAGGCTACTGGTTTTATTCCCGTAACTTCCAGATTTTTCTATGAAACAATAGGTCTAACTTAGCATCGTGAGGATAAATGAGGAGCTTGAATAAATAATTAGTGGCTCTTCTCTATAAAACTAAAGTTAGACTAAATTTTAATTTATAACTCTACAGGTCACCAAGAATGATGTGTCATTACCATACTCAAAACTATGAAGTTGATAATGTATAATAAATAATATGTACAATAGAAGAGAAATAACTGACCCTTGCAGAGATTGGTTGAAATAATCTGGAAAATGAATTATTGAACTAATAGTAGCTCTGTGGTCATATTGGAAGGAAAATAGACCTATTGTTCGTGGATATTTAATTGGTATTCCTAAACTATGAAGTTTATATATAACTCCCTGGCAACATGATTTATCGAAGGCCTTTCCAAAATCAAATAACAAACCTTATGTCCAATCGCTATAAATATTGTAAACGAAAGATGACAGCTTTGATAATCTTGGTATAAATCCTGCTTGTGAAGGAGGTAACAGTTTCTTCTCTTCTAAAAATATCTAGAGGTGTTTTGTAAGTATGCGTTCAAATATTTTATCAAAAGTTGTAGCTAGGCTCATTTCATTTGGTGGCTTCTGGGGTATTTTAAATAGTATAATAATTATGGAAAACTTCCAGTTTATAGAATTATATTCTAGCAAGTAAACCCTTGAGAAACTTTCGCGCATTCAACCTTCCTCACCCCCCACCCAATAAAAATTAGTCTTTTGTTGGGTTGTTGAAATTAAATACTCAGCTATGTGTATACACAAAGTTGCAAATATAGTTTATTTTCGGTAATTGATACAAAAATATTGTTAGATTTTTCCTTTAACTTAAATTTTAAACAGACTATATGTTTTAACGTAAACTGAGTATTCTATGTCAGAAGTCGGTAGATAATCCTATTCACTGATACCTTAGTCATTCCGATAGGCTTTGTATTAGTTGAGAAAAAGGGTATATAGTATAGTAAAATACTGTTATAAAGATATGCAAGGTTTCTAAAAAACGTAACTGGTGCCTAACGTATTTGTTGAGGTGTTATTTTGTCTAAGCCTGTGGCTGAATTACACCTTATGTGAACTGTGTATTGGATGTATGTAGCAGTAATGTCCACATTTAGAAAACAATCTGTAATATTATCACTATCCATTAATAATGGAGGGGCACATGGATTAAACTTAATTTCTATAATCGGGATCGAGCTCTTCATATTTACAGTACTAAATCATTTGGATATGTGATTACATTTACAAATATATGAGCTTTTTGGTATAGCCCTCTGGTCTGTGTTTTTTTTAATAATAGAGTGGAACTATTTTGAATTTTGAAGACCTTTCAAACATCTAGATTTTACCCAATCACCTAATCGATTACATGTTAGTTGCCAAGAAGTCGAGAGTCTGTAACATAGTTCTTGGCTGTTTTAATCTTCAATTCTATTTAGATCAAACTTTATAATATGCCCTTAAATATGTAAATAGAAAATAAAGTTTAAATATGTCCTAATAATATGATTTTGTCATTTTAAAACATATTTTAAATCGACTAAAATTTATTTAAATATAAGGTAGATATTTTAAATATCTTATAATTTTATAATAAAATATATATCAGCAAATAAATGTATACATTATTTATACATGTCAAAAAAATTAGCACACTAGTTACTAAAATTTGTATCATTAAAATTTTAAATATCAAATATAACTTTTGTCTGTAGTAGGAAACTAGATTTTGCCAAATATTTTCAAACTAATTTTATGCCCTAAGTATTCAATCTATATTAATAAAAGTCTAATCATATCTGAATATATATTTGTTTACCTGTTAAGATATTTTTAGTACTTTTCAAAGAGATGGGAACCGGATATTTGGTGAAATTTTATAGGTACCAATCAAGAGTTGCGTGAACTTTTCGAACCTGCCAACTGATCAAAAATAAAAACATTTTTGCAAATTTCTTATCACTACCCATTTCACTACTTTCACCCCCATCCATTATTTTGTAGTTCCAAATGTTTTTTTAAACTGGGATTTTGAGCTGATCTCTTAACCATATAGCTAAATTTCAATTTTTTACTAACCCGATAAGGGAGGTATAAGTTTAGCTTTATAAATATTTAGTCCCGACCATTTCACGTTTACTCCCATTTTAAATTTTAAAGGGCTAATCTATTTTGGTTTTTTGGGTTTGTCCCTTTACTCTTCATTTTCTACAGTACTTAATTTTTTTTATAGTTTTGAAAATTTTGAGAGAAACTCTTTACCATATTATGTTCCTTCATTTTAAAATTTTAAAATAGTCCTAATTTCAATTAAGTTAGGAGTTGGCCTTTATTCTTGTCAGACAAACTTCAATCTTCTACCAAACTGATAAATAATTTACTCTTTAAGTATTGGAAATTGGGTAATCTCCTAATTTTACCAGACCCCACCATTAAGGAAAAAATATTTATAACTATTTCTGCTATTTAAAGAACATTACTGCCAAATTTAATTTATAACCTCCCATTAAAGATTTTTTAAACTTAATGATATCTCCCTCCCATCGTTATTTGCAGAAATTAAAGTTAAAAATTTTAAATGTTCGAATTTTTTTGTTTATTTTGAATATACCCTAAGCTCACTTCCTGAATTTTAGCTTTATACCACAAAGAGAAGTAGTTGTTTGTATTAGTTTTGAAAATTTCGACCTTCCTACTCCCCTTCCTCTCACCAAACAATCATTTTTATAATGCCCTTAATTGTTATTTGGCTAACTGGAGGGGTCCTTCTACATGCTTGTCAAATATAAATTTACTATAACTTCTAAAAGTGTGTTTATATATACCCCTTCCTTAATATTCCCTTATTTCCCTGGATCTCTTTTAAATTTTGAGACTATTTTAAGTGATTCCGTTACCTTTCTTGTGAATTGTTTTCTATATATATATAAAAAATAAATTGTTTTATAATAATCTAGGAAATTTTAATTGTCTTTCCCCTTTCCTCGTTTGTTTAATAAATACTTAGAAGTGTATAACTTTAATATTTAGTTGGTTATCTGGTATTTTTCTACTACCTACCTGAAAATTGTAATTTGTACCATCCTTAAAAGTTATTTTTCTGTTTATACCTCTCCTTCCCTATTTCATCAAGTCTCTTTATAAAATGTGATGTTTTAAAATGTTTTGGAATATTCCTTCTACTCGTCTGCCAAATTTTAATTATCTACTATATTTAAAAAGTTATTTATTTCTAATCATATCCCCCTTCTCCATTTCTCGGAGACCCATTTTGAAATGTCATGTTTTTAGACATTTTAGTTTGCTATATGAAGCAATCCCTATAGCTTCCTGCCAAATTTCAGACTAAAAAGTAAAAGGATCAATAAAGTCAAAAGGGGTGAAGTGACAAAAAAAAAGAGCCAAAAGATCAAAATTGCAAAAATGTTAAAATATGCAAATGGTACTAATAGTGCAATGGTACTGCAGGTGTTTTTTCAATTGTTTTCCACTATCCTTTAACTTTAATGCAGGTAAACTTCCTTTAAATAATACCTTCCTAATCCATAAATCCTTTAGCTTAATAAATACATAAGTGCATGAATAGAACGAATAATCTGATGCGGTACTATAATAAAAATGTCCTTCTTTCTTATTTTTTCTGCTATCCCTCTCCTTCATTCAATAAGTGAATTATTTATATCACTTTCATTCCATCTGTCAATGCTTTCTTTTATTTTTTTAATTTTCCTTTTCATCGCTTCCTATTCTTTCATTCCTTAAGTCAAGTACACTTCCTTTTTTCCCACTGACCCTTTTGTATATTTTGGTTCAGTGTAACTATTTTCTCATATGCATTGTTTTGATATGTTATATCTTAACAGAAAAGTTTAATGTTGCAGGCTGTAAACATTGCAAAATTAACTTCTACATTATGCAATGACCATGTGGTTTAGATTGAGGCAACTATAGTTCCAAATTATTATAGAATAAACTAAAGTCGAAGGTCAATGACAATGTGCAAGTTAAGTTTCCCAAAGTGTCTGATGGAGAATAGATAGCCAACAACAGTTCGTTTCGTTTTCTGTTGGATTCGCAACGTGTAAGTAGCTTAGGCAAGGAACCAGGGGTAAGTAATTCCAAGAATCACAGGTTCTCTTTGTGCGTTTGGAGGTCTTTAGTAATAGTCCTGTAAGACAAATATAATTAATGTATTTGTGAACATCACTCAGTACATTTTAGATTAGGCATTCACTCTAAGCCTGTCCCTCATCAGTGGTCACACGGACTAAATAGCAGGCTTATTCATTATGTCTAGTTTACCGATGAAAGGGAGGTTGGGATTCAAATTACAAAATGTCTTTTTTGAGGGTTTAAACAACTTAAATATGTTCCAAATCTTATTCCACGTGATTATGGATACACTATCTAAACAGCTCTCATTCCTAAACCCATATAATGGTCCGTATGGTCCGGACGAGAAGTCTGACATGATGGAAAATAAACAACTTTGGCCTTCTATTAAACATAAGAAGGCCCCTATATGTTACCTTTGAGTTCTTTGTGAAACGCCGTTAATTCTTTCATATGGTAAAACAATTCTCACTAAATTAAATAAATCCATAAATAAGTCAATAACACAATTTGCTTTTATTTTATTTTAATATCTAATTTTAGAAGTATTTTACAAGATAAAATATTTTATTGAAACAATAAATTGAACAAAATTAGTATAGAGAAAACAAATAAATCAAAATAATAATATACCCTGGTAAATTGTTTCACTTTTTATCCAAACAATTATTCCTAACGTCTAAATAATTGTTTATCATTGGCTCGGGCTAGCTTCGATATACCTTTTTTTAAGGAGAACGTCTCACCAACCTTTTGGGTGATGGAATCGAGATCGAGATCGACATCGACATCGACATAGAGAGGTGCAAAATCACGAGCTGTACATTTGTGATATTTAGTGAATCGAGGAGACCGAGGAGATCGACGTTTATGGGCTAGATATGCTCAATTTCAACGTTTGAAAAGGTGAATATTCAACAAACTTGACTTTAACTTGACAATCAACTACTTGATAAAAAGGGACAAACAAAAACTACAAATTGACAAAAAAATACTCAAAGTGTTGTCGGCCCATTTAAGGGCCAACAACCAAAAATCAATGGAAAAGCTAACTGACCACGCACGTGGACAGCTAAAAAGACAACAAACGCAGGACTGGGCAAAAAACATCGATGAAGAAGAGAACGTGGACATCGATACAACTGACAATGACACAGAGTTTACTGAAGCGACTGTCTTAAAGGGAAAATTGCGTTTTAAACCAAAGGAAGACAAATCTCCAAAATCCATCAAAGTGACAAATGTTTTTGAGACACTCTCAGACAATGAGCAAAGTATGGAAACTTCAGACATACCAAACACAANAACCGACAATGACACAGAGTTTACTGAAGCAACTGTCCTAGAGAGAAAATTGCTTTTCAAACCAAAGCAAGACAAACCTCCTAAATCCATCAAAGTGACAAATGCTTTTGAGACACTCTCAGACAATGAGCAAAGTATGGAAACTTCAGACATACCAAAAACAAATACCACAGAAGTTCAAAAAACAAAACCTAAAATTCCACCAATAGTCATCTCAGGTACAAACAACTATTCAAACATAGTAAAGACGATGAAAACTAACATGGTAGGAACATTCAAAGTGTTCTACGTACAAGATTGGTTACAAATTCACACAACCACAATAGAAGACTTTAAAGCATTACAAACACTTCTCAAAAATACAAGACAAGAGTACCACACCTACACAATGCAAAAAGACAAACCCCTTAAAATCGTAATAAAGGGTCTCCCACCCAATATGCCAATTTAGGACATTAAGGAAGAGCTAGTGATACTAGGATACACCACACGGATGTACGGCAGTTCACCTCACGAACACAAAGTGAAAATAGTACACAAGACACAGTCAAACTACTACAGATATTCGTGTGCACACTCACAAAGACTGACCAAAAACTTCCAAATTTTCCAATAAACTTATCTGAACAATACCCGGGTTAAAATAGAACATTATGTAAAGCCCCAAAACTTCATATTACAATGCCACAAATGCCAGAAGTTCGGATACTCCAAAAATAATTGCTCAGATAAACCAAGATGCTTAAAATGTTTAATACCCCATTTGACCTCAGATTTCCCTAGGAAAAACAAGACTACTCCAACAAGCGGCGTAAACTGCGGCGGCAAGCACACAGTGAACTACACAAAATGCCCGACATATCAAAAACACATAGAAAAGAAGATTGAACAAAGGCAACAAAAGATAGAAAAATCGTACACCAACACACAGACGGTGAGCTTCATGACAAAGGACTTCCAGACATTACCGCAAAAAACAACAAAAACAAACGAAACGCACCACACCTATAGAGACACCTTAATGAGTAGAAGAGAAGACGTACATCAGCAGAAAGATCAGGGAAAAACTTCCTCAATAGATTTTAAGGAAATACTAAACATATTCAAAGAACTGGACATATGTGGATTACTGAAACATCTAACAAAACATCTTACAAAAATAAAGCAGACAGATGACAAGATTACAAAACTCATGATAATTATAGAAGTGGCAACTTATTATTACCTTAGCGGTGATGACAATTGAAAAAGACCAGTTAAGGATTTTATTATGGAATGCCAATGGCATACTAGAGCAAGCACAAGAATTTGAGGACCTACTAAAAACATACGGGATTGACGTACCACTAATCTGCGAAACTCATCTACAGGAAACCAAAAGACTATACAGAAAACATACCAGGAGGGAGGGACAGCTGTCCTAATCAAGAAATACCTTCCACATTACAGAGCGGATATACAAGACACAGAGAACCTTGAGGCCATGGTGGTAGGCTTACATACAAAGAAGGGACCTATTACTTTTGTGGCAGTATACAACCCTCCAAACAAGACTCTACTTAAACAAGACCTCAACCAAGTCACGATAACAGGCAACTACCTACTAGGGGGGAGGGGGGGGATCTAGATAGTAAAAATATTTTGTGGAACTGCCGAACGACCAACAGGAACGGAAGGACTCTAGGGGAACACTCCAACGAGACAGAGTATAATGTGCTAGCACCAGATTCACCAACATTTTATCCCAGTAAACATCTTCAAAGACCTGATATCCTCGACATAATACTAACCAATCAAAAAATATCATCAGAGACATTATCAGTACTACAAGAGCTGGACTCGGATCACAACCCACTACTTTGCGAGTGGGACATCAACATCGAACACCACATAAACTGGCACAAACCGACTACCAGGAAAACCGATTTGACAAGGTACAGATCTGAACTACAAGAAGTGCTCCCGATATACTTACAAATAGAAACTGAAGAAGATGTTGACGCAATAGAAATATTTACGACTACTTTGCAAGAAACCTACAAAACTCATACCATGACTTCGCAAAAAATACAAGACCTGAGAATTGACCACCCAGAATTAAACTACAGACTAGCCCTTAAAAGAAAAGCCCGTAGAGACTGGCAAAGAATGAGAACACCGCAACCGAGAACCAACTATAACATACTTAAAGCCATAGTAAGAAGAATGGTAAACCAAATTCGAAGAACAAATTGGAACACATTTGTCACAGAAACAGCCACAAATCTTCAACAAACATGGAAGATAACAAATATACTCAAAGGGACATAAAAAAACAGACACGCCAGCTATCCACGGCCGACAGGGGGATGGCCTACACCCTCAAAGACAAAGCCGAAGCTATAGCAGAAACCTTAGAAGACCAATTCAAGCCAAATCTAACCCAAGAGGAAGCTGTCAATAGAGGAGTCATCAGAACAGTAAACGAATACATAAACAGACCAGTAGCAGAGACACTAGAACCAATCAGCGATCACGAAATTCAAACCTCTATTAAAACCCTTAGACCAAACTAGGCACCGGGACTTGAAGAAATAAGGAACGAAATGTTAAAAAACCTACCTCAAAGTGCAATAGCTCACCTGACCCAAATACTGAATACAGCACTCAAACTTGCATACTTTCCAAATTCTTGGAAAAACGACAAAATAATCACCATAACAAAACCAGGAAAAAATGGAATCTTGCCTCAAATCAGAAGACCAATAAGTCTACTTAGCACGATTTGAAAACTTTTTTGGAGCACTCATACAAAAGAGACTAAGACAGCATACAGAAAACCACAATATAATCCCCGACGCACAATTTGGCTTCAAGGCACAACATTCAACGACTCATCCGCTACTCAACTACATTGAAGACGCAACGGAAGGATTCAACCAACGAGAGTACATGGTAGCCATATTCTTAGTTGTGGAGAAAGCGTTTGATAAAGTGTGGCATTATGGACTCTTTCACAAGATGAAAATCTACAACTTCCCACAAGGACTCATACAATTAATCAGCAACTATCTGAAAAATAGGAAATTCCAAGTTTCCATAGAGGGCACACTGTCAGAGAGAGGGAAAATAAAGTCGGGTGTACCGCAAGGGTCAGTTGTGGCTCCCTTTTTGTACAACATATACGTTGCAGACGTACCAACCAGTCCAAGAATTACCATAAGACTATTCGCAGACGACACGTTAATATACACAAAAGAAAAAAAACATCTATTATGCATCACTAGCAACACAACGGTACTTGAAGACATTAGAAGCATGGCTTTCCAAATGGAGGGTCAAGTCAAAGTGAATACTGAAAAATCTACGGCAATGGTTGTGACAAGAAAAAGACTACTAGCACCGGAAAACTTCACTCTCTATCAGGAAGAAATACCTTTTAAAAACCAAACTAAATACCTTGGTATCAACATTGACAGAAG
>CABFOW010007645.1:0-22713 GCA_902141385.1 Timema californicum | reverse complement strand
TTGCTTGTTTAGTTATCTGGAGTGCAACATTGTTTGCTTGTCTAGTTATCTGGGGTGGTACATTGTTTGCTTGTCTGGTTATCTGGGGTGCAACATTGTTTGCTTGTTTAGTTATCTGGAGTGCAACATTGTTTGCATGTCTAGTTTAATATTCCCAGTTTAGTTTTTATAAATTTCTGAATATAGTTAAACCTATTTAGACCAAATTTCGGATAATCCTAAGACTCTTTTTTGTATAAGTGGAAAATATTAAGTCAAATGAAATATATTTTATTGGTTAAAAAGCTAAAATTAAATGAGAATTGCCATAAACAGATATATCTGTTAATAATTGCTTAATATTTGCATGTTGTACTCAACACAGTGTTTTTCTGTAACCAAAAACATTAGAGTACATATTACTTGTCATACATCATTTAAATAAACGAAATTTGATTAAAAGCATTCAATTGTAACTCTGAATTCGTGCAAATACTGTATCCCTGCGTATTCTTCGACTTAATCCAAAATGTATCTAACACGTGCTAAATTCGGCTCCAATTATTTCGGATTAACATATTTCTCTTGCACATATTGCTTGGTTATCAACTTCATAAAATACCTACAACTCTTATAATTAATGGGTTCAATATTTTATACTGGTCGGTCAGCGTTACATAATAAAGATTAGTTTCTAACGCTTCTTAATGTGTGTTATCTTACCGACTTGATTTCCCATGGAGGTCTTCCCATTTGAATTATTTCCTGGTTACGCCAGTCGGCTGTAAAGACCCTGTGTAAATGTAAAAGGGCAGAATTCACATGGTCTTGGTTCACATTTTCTCATTTGCGGCTTTAGTTTAACCGAGGAGATCGCCTAATGAGTAGGCAGAAGGGGGTGCTCAGCTGTACGAGATGCAATCAGACTACCAGGGGCTACCAGAGATGGCTGAATTAGCTTGGCTTGCTTGGTTGGATGTCCGGAAAACTGACGCCTGTTTAATGCCTCTAGGATTTATAAGAACCAATTTACACAATAACGTCAATCGGTGCACTGACACTCTTATATAACCATGATGACGATATAATTATACTTTCTTGAAATCCCTTGAGTAGAGAAGTATTGTGAACGTTGAAATAATCAACTTTGAGATGTTGATGTATGTCGACATTTCATGACCCACTAAACTCAAAAAGGTGTTTTTGCGATGCCATCTGTCTGTCTGTATCTTGGCCTGTAGCCGAAAATATTTTACTGTTTGAGCTAAATTTCAGTATCTTGGTTTTTCATAATGTTCCACTGAGGAGTTTTTGGAATTAGATATTTAACCTTAAAATTAATGGTAGTTTAGTCATGGATAAATAAATAATTAATTACTTTCTAGAAATTGCCTCTAAATAATTTAATAAATACTAGAATATAGGTAGTGTTTGATATTAAAATGGTATGGAGCGTCTAATTTTCCCGTGAATATTACGTAAAGACTACTTCAAATTGGCTTATTTTTCAAATTTTGACCATATTGGCGCGACTATTTGAGATACGAAATAAATTATTATGTGTCATTGTTTTTATTCCACTAAAAATTAAAATCCTTGTTATATATTTTATAAAAGGAATAAACCAATATTTTCTAAGGATAAGTTAATACATATTTGTATGGAGCTCTTTAAGACCTAAACTGATTGTTATTTTCTTTGGTGGAGAGTGTTGCTCATTCTTCTCAATGTTTCTGTCACTGTTTATGTTATTTAATTTGTGTTCGTTTATTGGATATTATGCTTTTTGAAATAGCGTTTCTGCACCAATGTATATTATAATGTGTCAGAAGTTTTACAGTAAATATCTACATTATTATAAAGTGTGTGAGGTGCACTGTAGCATACAGTATAACCATACGTGAACAGATGGGAAATTCTTGCGACTGTTATGACCTAGACCAGAACACTGGCTGTACCAAGGTTGTGTTTATTACTCACAAAGCACAAATACCGGCCGGACCTTTTCTCACGATAATAATCGACGAATCCCTAGATGGGTTCAAAATGGGTTCAAAAATAAAAAGCAAAGTGTAGGGATACATGACTATTTTCTTATAGTTCATACGATACGACTACTGACTAAGCACCAGTGAAGATAACGGTTTGAGATGGATGATATGAAACTGAATCAGCATCCGCCTGGAAAGAGTACAGGAAGCTATATTGGTGAAAAATATTCCTTATTTTATCCGTATATGATCGAATTCTGACCTACCAAGTTAAAGCTCGCCTTGATAGCTGACTTCATCCTTAAGATTGTTCATTTATTACATCCTTTTGAAAAGACTTACAACAAAAGTCATGCATAACAGAACAGTAAAGTACAATGCGGAACAGAAAGTAGCGCTCTATTACCCTCTTCTGCCCTATAAAAACACATTTTGTGTAACACTAAGATTTTATTTACTTAAAAGACTAGGTTTCGCCCTGCTGTATTATTTATTCAATATACTGCTTGATTATAGCTATTGTAGGTGTTAGCCTCTAGAAGGTTGATATTTTCGTCGTTCACTTGTTATTCAACAGCAATATTGAAAGTTTATGCATATAAACACGACAAAGAGTGTTAAGATTGCTGTCATAAAGGGAGGTATACCAGGAGATTCAGTTATTCTTATAAGGACGCGTTTAGTAGGCGAACTTAAGCTACGAGCTTAACTATTTTAAGTTACAAAAATTCACATCGTTTGAGTCAAATTGTTACCTTAAATAAATCAAAAATAATATTATCTCCTCTTAAAATAATATATTAATTGATTGTACGTATTGAAAATAACCTGTTCACTCTGATTAAGGCCTATACAAATAAAATAATATCCACATCTGATATCTATGAGGCCAATATTACTTACTTAGTTTTTAAAATTAAATTAATTTTCAAATTCTCGATCGTTAATTATTTATTGTATAGGTTCTTAAGTTTATTAAATAGCATAACCAACAAGAACTAGTAAAATATTTTGAGAATAGTTGAAACATATTGAACTATATTAAGAGGGCTCATGAGGGGCTGTCAGGGCATTGCCAACGACTAAGGTGGCTCATTAGGGGTTGTCAGGGCATTGTCAACGACTGAGGAGGCTCATTAGGCGTTTTCAGGGCATTGTCAACGACTGAGGTGGCTCATTAGGGGCTGTCAGGGCATTGTCAACGACTGAGGTGGCTCATTAGGGGCTGTCAGGGCATTGTCAACGACTGAGGTGGCTCATTAGGGGCTGTCAGGGCATTGTCAACGACTGAGGTGGCTCATTAGGGGCTGTCAGGGCATTGTCAACGACTGAGGTGGCTCATTAGGGGCTGTCAGGGCATTGTCAACGACTGAGGTGGCTCATTAGGGGCTGTCAGGGCATTGTCAACGACTGAGGTGGCTCATTAGGGGCTGTCAGGGCATTGTCAACGACTGAGGTGGCTCATTAGGGGCTGTCAGGGCATTGTCAACGACTGAGGTGGCTCATTAGGGGCTGTCAGGGCATTGTCAACGACTGAGGTGGCTCATTAGGGGCTGTCAGGGCATTGTCAACGACTGAGGTGGCTCATTAGGGGCTGTCAGGGCATTGTCAACGACTGAGGTGGCTCATTAGGGGCTGTCAGGGCATTGTCAACGACTGAGGTGGCTCATTAGGGGCTGTCAGGGCATTGTCAACGACTGAGGTGGCTCATTAGGGGCTGTCAGGGCATTGTCAACGACTGAGGTGGCTCATTAGGGGCTGTCAGGGCATTGTCAACGACTGAGGTGGCTCATTAGGGGCTGTCAGGGCATTGTCAACGACTGAGGTGGCTCATTAGGGGCTGTCAGGGCATTGTCAACGACTGAGGTGGCTCATTAGGGGCTGTCAGGGCATTGTCAACGACTGAGGTGGCTCATTAGGGGCTGTCAGGGCATTGTCAACGACTGAGGTGGCTCATTAGGGGCTGTCAGGGCATTGTCAACGTCTGAGGTGGCTCATGAGGGGCTGTCAGAGCATTGTTAACGTCTGAGGTGGCTCATGAGGGGCTGTCAGAGCATTGTCAACGTCTGAGGTGGCTCATGAGGGGCTGTCAGGGCATTGTCAACGTCTGACTCTGCTCATGAGGGGTTGTCAGGGAATTGTCAACGACTGAGGTGGCTCATTAGGCGTTGTCAGGGCATTGTCAACGTCTGAGGTGGCTCATGAAGGGCTGTCAGGGCATTGTCAACGACTGAGGTGGATCATTAGGGGCTGTCAGGGCATTGCCAACGACTGAGGTGGCTCATTAGGGGCTGTCAGGGCATTGTCAACGACTGAGGTGGCTCATTAGGGGCTGTCAGGGCATTGTCAACGTCTGAGGTGGCTCATGAGGGGCTGTCAGGGCATTGTCAACGTCTGAGGTGGCTCATGAGGGGCTGTCAGAGCATTGTCAACGTCTGAGGTGGCTCATGAGGGGCTGTCAGAGCATTGTCAACGTCTGAGGTGGCTCATGAGGGGCTGTCAGAGCATTGTCAACGTCTGAGGTGGCTCATGAGGGGCTGTCAGAGCATTGTCAACGTCTGAGGTGGCTCATGAGGGGCTGTCAGAGCATTGTCAACGTCTGAGGTGGCTCATGAGGGGCTGTCAGAGCATTGTCAACGTCTGAGGTGGCTCATGAGGGGCTGTCAGAGCATTGTCAACGTCTGAGGTGGCTCATGAGGGGCTGTCAGAGCATTGTCAACGTCTGAGGTGGCTCATGAGGGGCTGTCAGAGCATTGTCAACGTCTGAGGTGGCTCATGAGGGGCTGTCAGAGCATTGTCAACGTCTGAGGTGGCTCATGAGGGGCTGTCAGAGCATTGTCAACGTCTGAGGTGGCTCATGAGGGGCTGTCAGAGCATTGTCAACGTCTGAGGTGGCTCATGAGGGGCTGTCAGAGCATTGTCAACGTCTGAGGTGGCTCATGAGGGGCTGTCAGAGCATTGTCAACGTCTGAGGTGGCTCATGAGGGGCTGTCAGAGCATTGTCAACGTCTGAGGTGGCTCATGAGGGGCTGTCAGAGCATTGTCAACGTCTGAGGTGGCTCATGAGGGGCTGTCAGAGCATTGTCAACGTCTGAGGTGGCTCATGAGGGGCTGTCAGAGCATTGTCAACGTCTGAGGTGGCTCATGAGGGGCTGTCAGAGCATTGTCAACGTCTGAGGTGGCTCATGAGGGGCTGTCAGAGCATTGTTAACGTCTGAAGTGGCTCATGAGGGGCTGTCAGAGCATTGTCAACGTCTGAGGTGGCTCATGAGGAGTTGTCAGGGCATTGTCAACGTCTGAGGTGGCTCATGAGGAGTTGTTATTCAATTTGGTCACCTTGTTCATTCTATCCTAAACGTTAAGAGTCTGAAGACCGAAGTGGTCGGTACACATTAAGTACCGGAAAGTGCCGCGTCAACACTGTCTGCCAAAAGGTTATATCTATTGATCGCGTGGGGGTGAGGAAAGTCCCATGTTCCCACCCTAGCGCCCCTGGCGAGCAATAATCCACACACGCACTCAACGTGACGTAGCAAGAGAAAATATGTCCCATATTACCATCACCATCTGTACATTCTTCATGATCCTGAGTCATGGTGGAACTATTCAGGGGCCAGTTGTCTGCTAGCCTGTTCTTGTATACATTTACTTTAAGATCTAAGCGTATAACCCGAACGGGTAGTAAGACGCAGTGCTAAATATTATTATTATTACTATTTAAGATATAAAATCCCAATATTTGCTTAGCAAAAGTCAACAAATATATATTGGCCTATTTATCACTTTTATAGCGATTGTGTTATGGTTTACAAATTAGTTAATCTACCAGATTTTAAAGTTAAATATATGAAAATGAGAAAAAAATATTTTAGAGTAAAATTTGTATAGTTTTAATATTATAGTATACATTTTTTTAAATAAATTTATATAAATACGTATTATAACTTAAATATGTGATATTTGAAGCAATAATTCTACCTGTAAATGACTTATCGCAGCACCCAAATAATATTTTTTTGATGGCTTTATACAGTTCAAATCTCATTAAGGGGGAAATATTTTTTGAAATGTTTGTAATTGTCAAAATAATCTCTGAAGAAATCAATAGAGATTGGCTCTATAGTGTAAAATTAACCACGTTAAGTGTTTTTTATCATCACCGCAGTTTACGACCCATTCAGGCTATATTTATCAATGACACCAATAAGTTAGAGATTAGTAAGGTTGAATTGAGAGGAAGAATACAAGCATTTTCGTGGAGGGAAAGTGGAAAAACCGTGCTCAGCCACCCAACTGGGATTCGGACGCCAATCTCCTTGTCATTGACGCGTCAAACCGTGCAGCCACTGAAGTAGACACGTCATGTTCATCAGCCTTACAGCTGACGGTGGAACTGTTGAGGATCCAACCAGCCAAGGGCAGAGCGCTAACTTCCATCGAGGGGCGCGCGGATCAAATGTCAGGCTCATCTTGCCTGGATTGTAAGAAGAGAAGGTCAGGGTTTAAATATTTGCTAATTGTATTGATACTGTTATTTACTAAAATGTTTCAACTCTACCGTAACACAAATGTGGGTAAATTACTTTTAAATTATATCTTCCTTACCACTACCCAATTATATTATCTTTTTATATTCCAGGTGGAAATAAATTTAAAGCAATCATTATAATTGTAATAAATAGCCTCAAGAGCAACTTAAGTGATCATTTTAAATGCAGAATAATTGGTGTAGGAAATAATACATGCAAAAGAGCCTTCTATCGTAACTTTGTGAGACAAATTGGTGTACTAGCACACGAATTACAAACTAAGCTAAGTATAGAACTTTCCTAGCACATTCTTTGTCCAGTAATCACTGTTATATGTATAGCTTAGATATAGAAAAATTGGCGCTATTAATAAGTTAATGAGGAATGTAGCTGTGCTGGTAATCGAACCCAAGTATTTTAGTTCACTAAAGATAAGTTCTACCAATTGTATTAAGCTATGGAAAATATGAAATAATACCATCACTATTTGAAAACATTGTCTGCAACAACTTGTAGTGGTTCTCACGGAAGAAATGACTGGGCATATATAATAAATGGTTAATGATTGAATCTCTATTAATCATCCTAAAACACATTCAATATAATTTATTACCATATTATTTTGATGGTCTACATCGATGTTACTCTTATTTTACCACTAAATGGCATTACGTTCCAAATACATACACGTCAATTCAGCCGTAGTTGCCCGGTGTTTTCCAGCTTCTAATACTCTAGAATATTATATCCTGCATCTGTTTGGGTGAATGAGAGATCTCAGAATAATGAAGTCTGGGGAGGGGGGTGGTTGTAAATATCTATTCACACGCTTTCAGTTTGTCTGTGTTGCCACATCCCGTTGTTAGTGTGAAGATATTTGAGAACAACATTAAATATGTTGTTACACCCTCTCTGTTACCTTATAGTAATAGGCCACTCAAACTACTACAAGGAAGGGAGGGAATAAGCTAACATACAAAATAACGAAAAACATTATTAGCAAGAGTTAAAAGTAAGAGTAATAGTTTATTGAATATTATGACAATAATTCACGTGGCCTTAAGGGTCAACCTGTAGTTGGAAAACATTGTGCAATAGATAGTTTCAACGAGAAACAAACGAATAACAGGCAGAGTCAATTTGACCTTGTTTACTTTAAAAAGTAGAAGAAAAAAAACCATTACACAAAATTACGAAAAATTAAGAGCTTTATGAGCCCTTATTTTTGTTTTTAAGAAAGTGTCTGAGTTTCTATTGACAAAAAGTAAACATTTACTGAAAAGGTTATATAAATATAGAAATTACATTTCAAACTAAGTCAAGAGTTCGACTTCAGACCGTAAGTGAAAACTCTCGCAGGACTAGTTGAAATGGCATCATCAAAGTCTTTAACTAGGTCGCGACATAAATGAAAACTAACAATTGTTACTCAATTGAAGACTTTGCAAAGTTTAAAGTTTTTATAAGACAAATAGCAAAATTTACGTTACACAAATATTAGAAATCAAATAAATGAATTTAAATGATTTTTAATAAAATTTAAATGTACCTCAATAAAAATTTAGTTGAGTAAGAACGGCAATTACAAGATATTACAAATGAATCAAAGATGCAATCGCCCTGGAGGCGACACCAAAATAACAAGTTTTCAAAGTTAAAGTTATCTTTAGAAATACTCATATTTTAACCCAAATTATAAGTCTATCTCTGAAATTAAAAATTATAGTCCTCATATTAATGACCTATAGCTTCAATATTTAAATAAGAATTATGAAGATTTACACAGTTTTACAACTTTCCTGGTAGAGTCCATTTTCAGTAATAATCGTCTCCCGATTAAATAAAATATTAATAGTCCACACAAGTATTAAGAGTCCACCCATGGTGGTGCCGGTTTCAATAGCCAATGTTTTCTTCAGCACCGCCATGTTATATAGCGTCTCGTTGTCAAGGGATACAAAGGTAGGAGAAGTTCTAACTAGCCGGTGACGTCACGTTGGTGAAGCGCTGCCTTCACTCAGATACGTAAACCATTTCTATTCCCGCTCTCTGATTGGTCATCGCGTCTTCATCAAGATCACCTGTGGTTTGTTGTCAGTGATCTTTTTAACCGGAGTCACTGATGACGCAGGTGATCAGGCGTTGATTTGGTGGTTGATTCCACCCTCCCAAAGAGGGCAGGTAAGTCCGAACCCACGTCTAGAATGTTGTCCTGCAAGTCACCCATCAGACACTTGTGACTAGACAGACCGGAACATCAGGTGTTGAGACACCACGGCAGATTTTCCCCACTCGTCAAATTAGGACGTGTTAAAGTTAGGCCAGGCTGTGCTAGCCAGAAGATTCAGAGGGTAAGTACATGAACAGTTTATATAGAAGAGAGTTGATTGTGTATTATGATGTTTGTTTATAGCTTGAGACTACATGGAACTAGAATAGAGAAGAGTTCTATTCCAGCAGGTATAAGTAAATGTCGACGTTCTTCGGAGTGGTTAGTATGAATCGAAAGAGAATTTATGCTTTTAGGTTAACATGGGGTGGGGTTGCATAATTGTAACGTATTATACTAATACCGTAACAATTCTAGTTCACATTTATATACGATTAATAATATATATAAAGGTTATTTTGATGTCCTAAATAATGTGCGCTTGATAAACAGTTAGGACCAAAATCAGCACCAACTTCAACTTCCAAATTTTAAATCAAAACCTTAAATATTCAATTATGATCATACAAATGTATTTCTATGTTTAAAACCATCCATTGATATACACATTCAATGTTAAATAAAATCACAACAATGGAATCTTACAACAATAGTATCTTACAACCAAAATTCAAGTTCTTTATTTTCATATGGAACGTGTCTAGGGAAGAACCAGTAATTATTTACCTGCGTCAGTTGTAAGTTTCTTTTGCTAGAAGCCAAAAAGTAATATCTTAGTTATCATATCAGAGAACATTTTTAAATTGATATACTTATTTTAAAGTCAGAGTGTAAGTTGATTTCTAAACGGTCTACTCGCTAGAGGAAGTCCAAATCCCAACGTCAAGGATTATATAAAAGCTCAGTGCCCTGAGTGAGTGTGTGTGTGTGTGTGTGTGTGTGTGCGTGCGTGTGTTTGGAAGTTTTTGATCTCGATCGATTGGTCGGGAATCTCCCTCTATGTTCACAATATTAAATTAGGGTTGGCTCATACACTGTGTTTATTGTAAACTGTGAACCTTCTTTAACTTGTTTTGACTTACTTTGTGTTCCTTACTGCTGTAATGGATGGGTATTTCTCTTACTGTGGAGGACCGAGTCGAGCCCGGAGATACGAGTAGAGGCGGGAGATATGAGAACAGGCAGGAGATAAGAAGAGAGTCAGGAGATAATAATGATTAGACATTGCAAACTTGGGTGTTGATGCCAATTTAATGAGCCCAATATTTCTTTTGAATAGATTGGGACGTTCAATAAATGATTAGAATCAATCAGAAATACAATGATATGTGTAGTGGTCCTGTGATAATACAGAGGTACAATAATTTATATGAGTAGAATCTAACAACACAGCCTGCAAAACTTCTAACCATTTAGTATTTTATCAATCAAACTAAGGCACTCTAAGCAGGGAGTCAAACTGGAACCAGAACCGTTAACAGAAATTTGCAGCTATTTTTAGGAACCAGATTCGGAACAGGCAAAAGAACCAGAACCAGACTTAATTTTATTTTTAAATACTCTATTTTTCCCTTTACCCGGATTTTTTTTGTAAATTTTGATTAATGCATTTTCTTGGTCTTTTTATATAAATAACTTTTAATTTGTATTGAATATATACCCCTATATATTATTTATTTAGTTAATTTACTAATTATATAATGGTAGTAAAACTAATGAATAAGAAATTAGAAATCAAAAGAACCGGAACCTAAAATGTTTACTGGAAGAACCGGAACAACACTTATAAATAATTTATATTTCGGTGACTCCATGATTTGATTCTGAGCATTGATATACACTTTTACAGTGCACACACCTTAAAGATGCCCCTGATCTATGGTTTTCCTATCCTACACTTACACTAAACACTTCAATTAAGTCAATAGCGTTTTCACCTACCTCCATTACCAGTATTCACATGGATTAAGGTGTCAATCTAAAAAATACTAGACTTATGGTGACAAGATAGGGCTCTAATTTTGGTCGTGTGAATTGATGGTGATCTATACTGAACTATTTTCCCCTCTCCCTTCACGCAAATTTGGGTGTATTTCCTCTAAATCTTACCTTCTCCATCCTTACCCCTTTAATGTAGAATGAAGATATCCCGAACTTGGTGGTACAATAATCTTTCTTATTAAATACACAAATAGAATCCAACTATTACATCACAGCCGCGTGGCTTCATTCTCGTCAGAAGACGTATTGAAAGCTCGATTAATCTAAGACGTGATTATTATCTCATTATTTAAAATACCCCATTTTAACCCAATGCTAGTGATATTTTAAATCAAGACCCAACTTATAAACAATTAATTTCTTCAGACACATGTTGGGACTAAACCAATGTTTTCAATATCAACGTGACCTTGTTTAAGGTGGAAATGTAAGGGAGGGTGGTATTTTTTCAGTTTTTTTTTATCAAAACATTATATTTCGTCAGAAGAAATAAAATATTTCACCAGTTGAAACCTAGAGTTTAATTTTCTTCACATGGGGACCTCAGGAATTGTTGTGAAGGGTGTCCTGGGACTAATGAAATGTTCTCTTCATTTAAAAAGTTTGCCTTCTAATGCTCATGAAGAATATTCAACAACGAGCGATATCACCATGTAAATAAATCTATACTCTATGTTTGTATTGGACAAATATTTTATTTATTTTGGTCAAAAAAATGTTTTGCTATAAAAACCTCTAAATCACTCCCTTTAGCTCTTGTTCCCTACATCCCTATCTTAATCTCAAGGTCACGTTTATTGGCCAATACTTATTAAATGAATTGCTCTAGAAGTCACTGTGCAATTGCTTTTTCCAAATTTCAATAAAGTGTGCCTAAGCCATCACCACCCTTATAGATTTTGGTTTATGTTTCAAAGTATTGTTTATTATTAGTTATTTTTATTTTGACCAAAACCTCCTGCACATTAAGATGTAACCTCTGTAATGTGGGGAAAGATAATAATTGGCCATTGACAATATCTCTCAAAAAATCATAATATCGTAAATTAAAAAGATATATTTGTCTCTGAGTCACAAGGCACTTAACAATAATCAAATAATAGTTTGACAAAAGTATGTACAAAATAGTACGTTCATATTGTTATCAAATCTGAGCTGTTAGTTAACAATAGTGTTCAAAATTATCAAATCATTTCAAGAACAACACGTGGTGAAATTTTAAATTTTGTCATCGTTAGTATCATTTTATTGTAGAGTGACTTTTTGCTTTCCTGATGAGTCATGGACACACAAACACTCATTTATACTTTACAAGACATTTGATTAAGTTTCAAGCCACATCAATGGACAAGCGGACTTAGAGGTAAGCTCATAAAGTCTGTTGGCAGACGGCAGGGGGGTGTAGGTACAAATCCCACCCTAGCGTACTCAGGGTGCTTTATTTCCTACTATTATTCCCACCCAACGCTGGTACATTTCGTATATAACCCTACCTTTCTCTTCTCTACGTCATTGGTGCAGTCCAATGTGAAACATCAAATGGGATATTAAAACGTGTTTTAAAAACCCAAGACAAGATAGAAACAGGCACAATTTCATTTAAAAAATCTAGAATCCTCAAAACTGAGGAAAAACATATTTTGAAACAAAAAATATATATAATTATAACCATTATATTTCAAAAGAACATTAATTTCACAAACTAGGCTACTCTAAGATTTCCTAAAAGTTTCTCTTGTCGGCTTCTCGGTGCAGCAAATTCTTTGATAACGTCCTCAAAGTTAATATTACCAGAGTAATTTTGCTTTCAATGGTGATCTTGGCTCAAAGTTAATCTCACTCAGTTCTAAGTTTAGATCAGTTAACCAAGTTTTCAAAATTATATTTTCATTGCATTTGATACAACCATTGAAAGATAAACCCTCAAAGCCATATGGACATATGTAAAACCTGTGAAAAGTTTATCTTTTGTTGGTAATTTTATAATTTTCTGCTAAACATATTGGTTCCTGTGCAACGTAGATAACATCATAAACACATCAACCAATTATTCATATAGATCTGACGAATTGATGTTGACTTTATTATTTGGCTTTGGATTGCATTTTAGCTTTTATTAAATACTTGCCTCTAATACAACTTAAGTTATCACGAAACGGGCTTTTATGACTTATTTTCATTTCTGTGACGTCTACAATATTATGAAATAAAATACACTTAAAATCCATCGTTTGTATTTAATTGCGGTACCGGTCCCTCTGGTATTTCATAAATAGACACTTTCTTTTCCACGTTTAGCCTTTTCATTGTTTGTGATCGGAATTTGAAGCTAAATTATTTTGTCATTTCTCAAAATGTTCTTATTTGTTTTTGTCGAAAACATAAACAAAAATTCAGAAGTGCATAGTATAATTTATACATTGCGCAAAACTCAATTCTAGGTTCTTGTGATGCTTTATTTATTCTATCAATGTTATTCTAAATATTTCCCCAAATGGGCTATCCATTTTTTTTTACATTTTTTTTCCTAAGTTGGTTTCTATTTACACATTCCGAGATATTAATCAGTGCTGCACCGGTTTCATTGTAATGTTTTTCAACGATCTTGCACAATCGACGGTCAATCAAATGTAGAGTACCGAAAAAGTAGCTGCAGCTTTCTGTGGACATGGTTTCTTCGTCTCTAGAGATAGTCTTATGAATTCCAATACTGACATTTTCTAATTGAACTTATGTGTAAAATTTATACATCCATGCAAAGATCTTTAAATTTTACTCAAAGAATTTTATTTTTACTTTATACACAGCCAGTTTTGTGTTGTTGCGACATTTTAGACCAGGTCAAGCTCAGTCCACAGTGTAAAATATAAAAATAAAACATGAAAATGTAGCTTACCCGTGTTTATTTAAAAGGCATTAAAATGTGATACACTTTCTCACTATTTACTACCATTATATTTACACAGACAACAGTTTTGAACCAAGAACCACTCCTTTATACTGGTCATTGTTTAGTGACTAGCACGTGCTCGTCTGTAGGAGCTCCAGTTGGATGTGTAGACGCTGCTATCTGGAGGCTGCTATAGAAGGGAGGGAGCAGTGAAGTAACACTAGTTCCATCAATTGAGATAGTTTGACATTAAAACATTGTTGACATTTGAGAAATTTTAATTGACTCGATTCTTAGTCTAAGGGTTAAATTTTATTAAACCTTTACCCCTATTATAGTAAATTTTGAATAAAAGTACCTAAGGTATACTAGCACCAAAAACCAGCCCTGGCTGTAGCTTACTAAACAAACCCCTGTCATGGTTTGGGTTTGAATCCCGACTGGTTGTAAAGAGGGTGCTTTTCATAGATTACTTTACACGATCCTTTCCCATAAGTGTGGATTCATGACCTCTAAAACTATTCCTTCCTTATCTCTAGCTCATGGGTTCAAATAAAATGCGTATATCCCGGTTGGGTAGTAATACGTGATAGGAAATTAATGTAATAATTATTATTCCCACTAGAAATAGTTGTAGCTGTTGCAGGATTGATGTGAAATGTGCTAGAACTGTTATAATTAAAACGTATTACATTTTTTAATGTTTAGAATTTATTTTCATAGACACAATTTAGTTTGGATAGTTAACTATTAATAATATATAATTAATTTAACTTCACGTTTGACTGTGAAGTTAGTTTACGTACGTTTTAACGGAACACGCCAAGCAACACGCCACATACTATCGCCATCTTGAAGTCCATGCGCGTGTGAGCTGTGATCGGACACAACATCAAGTGTGTGCTTGCCTCTTATTCCGTCTTTGTTCTGAGCGTAACGACCCCGGACTCCAGCTCGACTTGGTCCTCAACTTTTCTCTTTTTCTCTATCATTGTCATGTACTGGAACTAAAAAAGTTACTCCTTTTGTTTCCGTTTTCCAGCACCAGAGCGCAGCCCAGACTCTGGTGAGTGGTCCTCCCTTTTTCTAATTTTTTTCCTTTATCAACTCTTTCATTTATCCTTTCTTAATTTTTTCTTTTCTTTTACAGAATGCAGCATCCATTTTCAGAACTCTTAGTTTCAATTTTTTGTTATTTTCTTTTAACTGTGACAGTCCATTTTACTCTTAGTCTCTAGAAAATGTTGCCCCTTTTTAAAAAATGTGAACGCTAAGTTGGTTATTGGGGGAAAGGAAAGTATGGATTATTTGAGCAAGATAACCAACTTGGTAGCTGCGCAGCGCACAAGGTCAAACTTAAGAGAAGTGGTCACCTTTCTTAGTTGATCATTGACCAATGGAGGTTTGCCACTAAAAAAAATTGCATTATAAGTGTTTAAGATTTATAATATTGTGACATTCCAATGATTCGATTAGTTCTTGAGATATCCCACTAAGTATCCATAGGGAATAGGTTGAGTAGCTATTTAAGGATTGACCTAAAGAGAAAATGCATTTTTTTTATCTATTGAAATGTCTGTAATAGCCAGATGGAAGAATAGATTAAATAAACCTAATGATTTAATTTACACAAAGTAAAAATTATTAATGGCAAAACACAGAATTTAATAGTATTTTTATTACATTAAAAGTAATAAACCGTTTAATTTTTTACTGGGTTTAAGTTTAGGGGCTATAAAATATGTTTTCATATTTGATTAGCTGGAATAGTTTTTGTCAGTTTTGTTTGAGAAATATTTCATCCGTGGTTGAATGTCAATGAAATCTCAATATTCTAACCTCCGAGTTGTGTTTTCATTTTAAATTATTTGAACTCTGCTTGCTCAAGGATTCAATCTCTTTGAAGTTGGAGGACCATACTGCTTTCCCACCCATACCACTAACATGTTTCTTTACATGCACGTGCCCTGCACTCAACAGGTGACCATATAGCTAGCTACATGTTTCTTTACATGCACGTTCCCTGCACTCAACAGATTGTCATATAGCTTGCTACATGTTTCAATTATCCCACTCCTGAATGTTTGTTGTTGTGTCTGATTGAAAACGATTGCATTGATCAACAAGTCAAGTCGTATTCTATCACTAACGAAAGATTAACTTTTATATTTCATGAGCTTTATAAATTCTGGCTAGCATCCATTTTGAAAATTCCTCACATACATTTTATTAAATATCAATAGATTAAATAAATGTAAACTTTTAAATAATCATAGTTATTAAAAATAATTTAATAGTCTATTGTTACAAATATACAATTTGGTATGATTTGTGTTTGGTAGCAAAATAAATAATTACTATGTAGTTGTTCTTTCAAATCATTGTTAAGAGGTTCATATTTGTTTTATATAAGTTTGCTTCTTCATCAATGCATTTCGTTCACTAATAAAAATAAACCAATAGATTTAGTGGTTATGTATCCTCTAAGACAGTGTTTCTCAAAGCGTGGTCAATGGTGGACTACCAAATGGTCTGCAGGAGCTCAGGAAGCTTAGTAGTCATTATAAATTTAAAAATTGTGTTCACATATAATATAAATATTTGGAATGAAAATATTAAATGAAATATCCATAATATACCTCATTTTTTCCTTACAAGTTATTTAGAAAAGGATCTATATCAATATTTAGTCAACAAATCTTGTAGACAAATTTAAAAAAAATTCTATTTCTTTGATGAATATGATTTAAAGTGTTTATTTGCATCTAGGAAACTCAAAGTCACCATTTAAACGAAAGATTAGCTCTAGTTTTGAAATCAAGTGCCCCCCTTTATATATAAAGAAAAGGGTTTGTAAGTCTTATTGGGATACATATATGTAAATAAAGGAATATATGTTATAAGGTTTGATAAGAAAAGGGTGTATTTTAAATCATATACAAAATATAGAATGCTACAATATATTAAGAGCTTCATAATAATTTGTAGAAGTTTCCCGTTGAGTCAAATAGGTTCTGAATGGGAACTACCTTTGAGCACTCACTTTGCTCGGGATATCCCTTGTGACACTTGGTAATAGTCTGCTGGTATTGCACAACTCCACTTGCCTTGGTGTCCCTTGTGACACTTGGTAATAGTCTGCTGGTATTGCACAACTCCACTTGCCTTGGTGTCCCTTGTGACACTTGGTAATAGTCTGCTGGTATTCCACAACTCCACTTGCCTTGGTGTCCCTTGTGACACTTGGTAATAGTCTGCTGGTATTGCACAACTCCACATGCCTTGGTGTCCCTTGTGACACTTGGTAATAGTCTGCTGGTATTGCACAACTCCACTTGCCTTGGTGTCCCTTCTCCATTGCAGAGATGTTCTGTGAAATCGCTCACCATGCTCTTCTCTGAACCCACCAACATTTTCCGGGAACAAAACCAAGATGGGAGTGAAGAAATTTGGTCTTCAGTGACATGTTACAGCCTAATTTGAAATAATTCTGTAAAAGGTTTTTCACCACTTCTTCAAAGCTACTGACTTTGTTAATCCTCAAATAGTTTTTTCACCACAAAGTTTTAAAAAATCCCAAGTATATTTTTCATCTCCATGGATAACCTGGTCAAAGTATTCATAATTAATAAGGTATCATATTTGGAGGCCAATCAAAACACTTTACTTCTGCGGCACTAAATTTAATAAGGTTTTCCCGAAGCAAGTTGAAAATATATCCAACGTCAGACCTAACTTAATGTGCAATAGTGGCCACGATATTTTACTCCACTTGACTATAGGAACGTAGCTTACAGTATTTATCCCTGATTTTAGTAATTTTACTGAGGCCAGACTTTCTTTATGTGATTAGAAGCACATGCTCTTATGTCCTATTCTCAAAGGAAATAGAAAAGATTGGTGTATCAGTGATGCACTCGAAGCGGGATGGAAATAACTTTCAAGTCACTGCAGATTTGCCATTAGCCATTGGAAATCCTTGTAGTTGATGGCTTCAAGGAGAAGTTTCATACTGGCATTATGGTTCTTTCCATTTAAATAATTTAGTTAAATCCCTATGACAGCTTTGATACGCATAAACGGGGGCAAAATTAACTTGAAGAAGATTCCACAGCTGGAATCTTAGGTCTATAATTTCTGCTCTACTTTTGGGTGGTTCAAGGTCTCTGATTAGGTAATTTAATAAATCATTTTGCAATATTTTGTGAAACTCTTTCAATTTAATTTTAGAAAGAAAATTAGGATCAGTTAATGTTGAGGGCTCAGGTATTGTCTCCTGGGTTTATTCAAATTCCTTATCTAATTCTGATGTTGTGGTGGTGAAACAGGTATTGGAATGCCTTCTCCATGGAGATCTGGTTTACCAGATGATGGAATGTTCAGTTAGCTCAAGGTACATTTCTTCTTCTTTGACACTACTGACAGCAGAGGTGATACCATGCAAATGTAATAATCTGTTAAATGGTTTGTTGGTTCTCTTCATACCATAGAGAGTGGCAAAAAGTACTGAGCGGTCTTGTCATTCAACTATCTGTTGAGGTTTGAAGCACAAGCTTTGTAGAAAACATGAGGAACCCAAAATCTTTCTTGATCAAAAGTCTTTTAACAAAAATATCATTTATATGCTTGTCTTCCCATTGGAGTAATGGAACGCTTTTGTGATGCAAATGTCACATCATCACAAGCATAACAAAAGTTATCAAAACTATCTATACCCCCTTAACCCACAAGCTTACTTATTGTTTATGGACAAATTACACACTAAATGTCCTCAACCATTAAATATCGCCCGCAATTCAAGAAAATCAACTAGTATTAACATATTGTAAACTAGATCTAGTAATTAAAGTTCAAGATAATTTTATATTCCATCACATTTAAAATAGTCAAAATAAACTACTTTGCTCACATTAATATTTTGCTTGTGGAGGAGTGTTATTTAACAAATATTATGAGTTTCAGAATGTTAAAACTAATCACGTAACTATTAGTTTATAATTAAATGTTATTACATATTTATTTCAATATATTTAATTTAATACGTTATTTGTTGACTTGTATTTATAATCCTGAAATATAATTGTCCAAAACTAGTGTTTTTTTCTGTATAATTTTCAATCCCCCATCCCTTAACCTTATCCCAGGGCCCTGTTGGTCCCTCAAAGCACATAACCTCCATTTATTGGTCATCCATCATCCAAACTTTGAGAAATATTGCTCAAAAATATCGACTGAGTCAACTTATACATATATATGAACAATTGTTATATTACTTTCATTAATAAACCAGCCTCACATAATTAGGGAAATAAAGAGTTGAGCCAAAGAGCATTGAAACATTGTAACAGGACACATTTTTCGGAGAGTAAGTCTGATGTGATGTATAAATAATACACTTGAACTGATGTCAGTTGATGGGGCTATCCTCCAATAAAACCAAAATAGGTTTATAGCAACAACGCCTAATGTCTCTTTATCGTATACAAGCCACTTAGTTTTCTGCTCGAACCGTCAACACAGGAAACAAATTTGGAACAAATCAAATAAAAAGAGTTTAAAGAAATTAATCCAAAGCTAATTTGTTTTTAAATATGAATGCAGTAATAGTGAACAGAAATGTATCTTCAGCTTCAATCAATGTAAATTAAAGGGCTCTTTCTATTGTGTTTTTTAATCTCAGATTGGAGAATGTTTAGCTAAGTTGGTAGCATCGCTAAAAGGTCCCGGTTTTAAACCTGCTTTGATCAAAATATGTATATAATTGGTGAAATGCTACAGTAAGTTTAAGGTCTGGAGGCTGGGTGTTATGTCTGTGCTTGTTGTAAGTTGGTTAGTCGGAGGTTGTTGGAAGCTGCACCATAATAAGCTCAAGCAACGTTAACAGATTCTAACAAGACGAGCCACCACACAGCAACAAGAAACACATGCTGGTAAAAATCTAGGGTAGTAATTATAGTAATAATAATCTCTAATTGACCTAAGTACCATAATGAGACATAGGATATTGCTTCCCTAACCAATGGCTATACGTGTTAAGTAGATTAAGGTGAAATTATTCTGCCCTACATCAACTGCCGCCAGTTCAAGTGTCGTATCTTTACAAACCTCTCAGGTTAAAATAATCACACGGGTTTAAGGCATCTTTGTTCCAACTGGCCTAGATTCCTTCTTTTAATACGGGAATATTTTAAATTCCTGTTGCATTCCAACTTGCGTAGAAATGTTTAGTTGTTGCTCTATCGTTGTGAAGGATTGCATGCGTGATGTTGGCTGACCGAACCACTGAATGTACCGCATGTATCTGTCTCTTTCGTACTCACTTAAACAGCTATCTGTGTGTGTCTGTCTCTTTCGTACTCACTTATACAGCTATATGTGTGTGTCTGTTTCTTTCGTACTCACTTATACAGCTATCTGTGTGTGTATGTCTCTTTCGTACTCACTTATACAGCTATCTGTGTGTGTCTGTCTCTTTCGTGCTCACTTATACAGCTATCTGTGTGTGTCTGTCTCTTTCGTGCTCACTTATACAGCTATCTGTGTGTGTTTGTGAGTGTGATTACCTTCACCAGCCTACTATTGCAGACAATTTCGATTATTACTAACAAAATTCTAAATCTTGAGCTACTGGTTGAGAGCATTAGGATCATCAACCTTGACCTGCTGGTTGAGAGCATTAGGATCCTCAACCTTGAGCTGCTGCTTGAGAGCATTAGGATCCTAAACTTTGACCTTCTGGTTGAGATCATTAAGATTTTTAACATTGACCTGCTGGTTGAGGGCATTAAGATTCTCAACTTTGACCTGTTGGTTGAGAGAATTAGGATCATCAACCTTGACCTGCTGGTTGAGAGCATTAGGATCCTCAACCTTGACCTGCTGCTTGAGAGCACTAGGATCCTAAACTTTGACCTTCTGGTTGAGAGCATTAGGATCCTAAGCTTTGACCTTCTGGTTGAGATCATTAAGATTTTCAACATTGACCTGTTGGTTGAGAGCATTAGAATATTAAACGTTGACCTGCTGGTTGAGAGCATTACGATACTCAACTTTGACCTGCTGGGTTAGAGCATTGGGATCCTCAAATTTGACCTGCTGGTTAAGAGCATTAGGATATTAAACGTTGACCTGCTGGTTGAGAGCATTAGGATCCTAAATCTTGACCTGCTGGTCGAGAGCATTAGGATCTTCAACATTGACCTGCTGGTTGAGAGCATTAGGATACTAAACCTTGACCTGCTGGTTGAGAGCACTAGGATCCTAAACTTAGACCTGCTTCTTGAGAGCAATAGGATCCTCAAATTTGACCTGCTGGTTGATAGAATTGGGATCCTCAACCTTGGCCTGCTGGTTGAGATCATTAGGATCCTCAACATTGATCTGCTGGTTGAGAGCATTAGGATCCTCAACCTTGACCTGCTGGTTGAGAGCATTTGGATGCTCAACCTTGATCTGCTGGTTGAGAGCATTTGGATGCTCAACCTTGATCTGCTGGTTGAGAGCATTAGGATCCTCAACCTTGACCTGCTGCTTGAGAGCATTAGGATACTCAACCTTGACCTACTGCTTGAGAGCATTAGGATCCTCAACTTTGACCTTCTGGTTGAGAACATTAGGATCCGCAATGACCTCAGTAATATAAATACTCGACTTATTTCGGTAAAGAAGTAGGAACTACTAGTTTTGGTCTGTATTTGTAATATTTACAAACAAATCATTTAAAACAACAACATTTTTAGTTCTAATAAGTACAACTGTTGGAAGTGAAATGGTTATTTGGAAATAGCTCTTTAAATATAAAATAATTTTATGTTCAAATGGTGTGATACTTTTTAACACTCTTGATTGGCCACATGGTCTGAGTAGTCACTATCGCAATAGACTATATTGCTAATAATGGGAGATTGGGGTTCAAATCACTGTCAAGTGAACTGAGGGTGGATTTTACCTAAACGTATTTCCAATCACCCTTCACGCAAAAGAGTACTATTTTTTTAAACTATGTATTAATGATAGCGAAATGTTTTGTCTGTGCTGTTAGCTAATATCTTATGGTTCAATAAAAGCTGATATTGATGGAGATAATACAACATTCTTTGGTGACCGCATAGTCTAAGACGTTACTTTTTCAATATACAATAATGTCGAAGACGAGTATATCGAGGCTAGAATCTCGGTTGGAAGTACTGAGGGTGATTTTTATAATGGTTTTTCAATCCCTCTCTATGCAAATTTAGATATATTTTCTCTAAAATATAACCTTTATGATCCCTAAAACCAGTAATGTATTTAGTACATACCCAAATGGGTAGTAAGAAGTGGTGCTATAAAAACTAAATATTTTTTTAAGATTGGTTATAATATTTTTCTAGAAATTTTAAGAAAACTTAAAAAACTAGTAGAAAAGTTTACTATTTACTGTAAGTATAATTTGAAAAATAAACCAATTTAGAACCCACAGAAAGGGGGTATACAAATAGATATGTAGACGTACACTACAATAATGGGTTAAATAGCCAAGATGTAGTAATAATTGTTAAGTACACCTGTTTCCGCATACAGATAAAACGTTAATTAATTGACCAAGTCCTGTGTCAAGGTAACACTTTTCAGATTAAACAATATGATATTGATAAATTATAATGTCTAGAAAAGAACGAATTGATATACACAGAGTTTCAATACTCTAGACACTGCTGAGAATCAAACAATAGCGTTATGACATTTAGCTGAACACAATAACATTATAACTACCAGAAAGATTGAAACTTCAATATACAAAACCTGAGTTTAAGATCTATATAAATATAGATAAGATAATATTATAAATGCAGTTAAAAGTAGTTTAGGTCCGTACAAAGAGACTATAAATAACCATGGTTTGACAACAAATGCTCTAAAATAAATCTCGCTGGTTTTGTTGTGAAGGACATGAAGCACCAATGAAATATAATAACACGGTGTGCAAAATATTGATTGGCAGATTTAAGGGATAAGACCATTGGGAAGACCAATACATAGTGGGGAGGATACAATTAGAATGAGCTTGGAAGAGATAAGGTGTAAAAAGATGGACTGGATAGAACTAGCTAAAGATAGGGATAGGGTGTATTGAGGTGGACTGGATATAACTATCTCAAGATAGGGATATGG